>JAQIXQ010000605.1:0-24650 GCA_034700485.1 Pseudosinella alba
TTAAAAAACAAATCAGTCATCGAACACCCACAAATCCAAACAACTCATTCATATTTGGCTTTTGCTGATTTTCATATTGCCCCAAGTAATTATGACAGCCTTTCACTTCCGCAGATGCAATCAATTTATATCTGTATTTATTTATCATTTCTTCCTGTAACTTTTATTCATCCATTTAATGTGACAAATTAATAGCATGTAAAACTAATCAAATCAATCATTCCTTCGTCGAAATCGAATACAATAACTAATATAAATGTGTAAACAGATATCAATTCAAATGAATAATGCATGACACACGATGATTCCAATCAGAATCAAATCCTCTCGCGCCGAAAGTACGACAGATCGTCAATATGTACTTGACTCCTCAATTCCCTGTTTACTTTACTCTTCTTTTAATTCAAAAGTTATGTATTTGTACCTATTCCACGCATCCACCTCAACGTGTGAGCGCATGAGATCAATCAAAGGAGCCGACCGCCTGTTTAACGGTCGGCCATAGTCATGCTGATGATGTCGGCATTTATTTCTCCACTTTTATAATGACGAGCGCTTTGAGGTGAAGTAGTAAATTACATGTTCCTATGAAGAGCTAACAACATAGCCATAGCTAATTGACGATTGATGATGGATATGAGTCATTCCAGAAAACATGAATGAGGAACTTCCTCCAGGAACAAAAAAAATCTGATATGGTTTAAAATACGCTTCCTAATAAAACTGAAATGACTGCATCAGTCTCAGTCAACATGCTGAGATGAAAGTCATAAAAGTAGCGTTTTAGAGTTACCTGCTTTACTTGTCACTGAATGATGACTACTACCAAAAAGTGAGAATTATTTAGAATTGGATTCTTTCTCTCTAATGTCATTCTCCAAACCAAGCCAACTCATAAACTCACAGTCCGAAAAAAATTACACGAGCTGATCGTGAGTTAATCTACCGCAGCGCAGGTAACAGTCATCATCTCATCTCATCCTCAACATCCTAAACATTTACGTTTTAGCTCATCTTCATCGTCAAGTATCAGTCATCAGAGAATTACACACCGGCAGCAGCTCTCCAATTCTCAAGAATTTTTATAAGATGATCACATCAAGGATCATTAGCAGCCAGCATCTTCCCAAGCAAAACTAAAAAAGCCAACCCTTAAAAAGGAAATTGAGCATTTCACTCATAAAAACATACAGTCATATTATGATTAGCGTGTCATCGTAGGCATGTCCAATCCCAATAGGACCATGTGGGGAGGCATGACACATGCTTGAGAAATTGATGCAGACCCATTACATCAATTTACAACCGTGCCATGAGATCATGAAAAATAAAAATTGACTATTGACTGGGACTCATCATCATCATCATGATCATTTCATATCTTAAAGTTAAAACTCAAACGCAAACGTATTCCTGAATCCGGATTCTGAACAGAATGGTCGGTCACAGAAAAATTGAATACCAAATGAATGAATGAATGGATTATGATTATTGTGAATTATGATTAAAATGATGAGCTTAGCCTAAAAATATATATTCATACAAAAAGTCCATTCAATCCACTCACTTACTATCGTTCATTGAACAGAAAAGCCCATATTTGAATAGGGATAAATATAAATGGTTAAATGGTAGGAATTCGTTCAGCACGTATGTGGCATATTTAATATTAAAAGTATGTTTTGTTAATGCCCATGTCGGAATGCATCCCTCCATTCTAAGTTATTCATCATGTCTGTATAGTACAGTTAAATATGATATGATGATAATGAATCAGTGCAATAATATAATAAGGATTGAATGAGAATTCATTCCGCACACTTGCATACAAGAGCATTCAGTCAGAATTAGAATCTGAATCAGAAGAATACATATCCTGCAAGGCACACACATTTAATTGCTTTGTTTATCCTAATCATTTCATATCCCCTCATCCTGAATCCTCCTCTGAAGTTCTATTCATAATGAAATAAGAAATGGACTCGATTGACCATAGACCATCATCCTCATCAACATGGCTATGGCTATGGCATCGTCATCCACATAACGTACTCATCATCATTATCTCTCATCCCACTATAAAAACGATAAAGAACCTCAGCCAGGCATACTTATCAAAGTATTATTAAAGTTAATGTTGTAAATGCCAATGCTAACAAATCCACAATGGAAGACACGTTACATGTGAACTTTTTTTCGAAAAACTCCCTTTTGATAGGCATGATGCCCAGGCCAGGATCATCACCATCATCATCCATATTATAATAACTAGCTTTATTATAAGAATGCAAATAAAAATGTTAAAGTTATTTAAAAGCGGAGATGATCATAAAAGCTCCGTTCCTCAAATATGCATTTTATAATAAGTTTATCCTTTATCTTTTCGTTCCTCACATTCAATGAGCTTGCTATATGGGTAATGAAATGAGCATTATTGAAGTAGGGATGGATCTAAATACATATAATATGAAATGAAGTACTTACTTATGACTTCAAAAACATTTTTATTTTATCCTCCCTGCATAGCCATGGACGATATTAATGAGAAGGGATATATATCTGCATGATAAATATAATATGATTTTTTTTCATGCGATTTTTCCTCCCATTTAATTCACAGGGAAAATTGTCGGTCGCACAAGAGTCATAGTCATATAATCATAGTCAGAGGGAGTCAGAGTCAGAGTCGCAGTTATGTTTATGATTGTGATAGGATTCACAGAGGAATGGGCATTGGCTTAGGCTTTGTGAATAGAGGAATAATATATAAAATTTTCATGATATCATTCATTACAAAAAAAAACATTTGTGGGCAAGGACGATATAGAAGAACAGCCCTGTCCCAACAGTCAAGTCAAGTCAACATTATTATATTTTCCCCTATTATGTATGTGCACTGCATATGTCCATCCACATTAGTTACAACAGGGGAAAAAGACTGCAAAGGCTCACATATAACTTGGTTTAACATTTTGTGCACTTGATATTGACGATGAGGACGAAGGATGAGGGATATATCGAATTGGATGTGATATGGATACATTATGTATAAGGAAAGGGGATTTTTTTCCCTGACTGTGGTTTGGTTTAATATGTTGTTGTGGCATGATAGGAGGATATATGATATTACTTATATGATGTGGTGGTGGTGGGTTGAAAAATAAATGAAATGATGAATACCTTCTGTCGTCCACAATATAATGGGATATCTCATCATAATCATCACAGTCATATAGTCATAGTCATAGACATCCTCCTCTGAAACTTCTGAATGTGAATCCTCTGTGATCCCTAATAATGTGGCTCTCCTTGTTCCTCATGTTTAAAATATGTAAGAAAATACTCTTCTTATTGTTACATGAATGCAAAGCAAAAGCAAATCCAACTCAACTCACTTTACATTTTATACTTTTACATGTTATTTCAGAGCCTGACATGAATGAATGCAGAATCAGAATCAGAGAATGCTTTATAGTGCATATAATAAATGCAACAGGCAAGTCAAGTCAGAGAGGAGCTTTTATATTATGTTGGATAGGTACACATGAGATGAATGATGATGATCTTGATGATGATGAAAATGTACTTACTTTACTATTACTTTACTGCAGCCTCCTCTTTTAATCTAACTGAATCACATCCACATATCCCAGAGTAGTCAAACCCACCACGAAACTACGAAACGAACCTTCAAAAAGGATTTTTTTTTCTCTCAATGTATTTAGCATATCCCCATTTAAGATTAAAAAATATACTTATGAGAAGGAGGAGAGGAGATTCTGATTTGAATTGAATTGAATGAACTCCAAATACATATATGAAGAGCACTGCAGTTGATATTCAAATAGAATTACTTAAGTTAGGCCCTCTTTCCTGTCTGATTCCCAGACAGAATATGTTTTAATTCAAAAGATTGATTTGATTGAGATCAGATCAGAATAGAAAGAATCAGACGAACAGACCATATTCAATCCTCATATTATATTCCATATAGTACATAGGAAACCCTGCAGAAACTGAACTGTGGAAACAGTTTCCATCATTAACTTTCCCCCCGCATGTTCATGTTATATGTTTAGTTGTGATCATGTTCGTGTCTTGTCATCATCAACATCCTCAAGATGTGGATCAAGATGAACAGTGTGAAATTTAAGAGGAAAAACTAATCAATCAATATCAATATGTGCCTGGCCTATGATAATAAGTCCAATCGATAAGATTTTCTAACCAAAAAAATCACTGAATTTTAATGACAAAGAGAATCTTTGTTCCATCAACTTTGTGAGTTGTAAATGTTGTAATTGTAAATTAAAGTGTTTATCTCTATGTTCATCATTTACATAGAGGAAAAGTTAACTGCTCGTGGAGGCAATCAGATCAACTCAACTCAACATAACAATTTTTATCCTCAGGGGAAGAAAGATAAATATCGAAAGGGGAAACTCATCGACATATCCATATCGGATCAGTGATATCGATATCATTCCCTTCCCATATATAACATCAGCCACAGCAACGTGTTGCTTTTCACTCATCGACAGCATGCTTTCTCCTCCATTTCTTCTATAAACATGTAAGACTTATACGGAAACGGGGGAAGGGGAAATAAGCCCGAAAGAAATATATTCCCTCCCATTCCATAATAATAATATCCGTATGAAAACATTTACTCCGCATTTCCTTTCCTCCACACGTCCTTCAACCTTCTGGGTTGTGTTCCCCTCCATCCTCCAACCTCCATCATCATATCATATCCTCATCCTATTCCTCCCTCTCACTCACTCCATATCATCCTCCCTCCTGGAACGTGGATATACCCCCATCCCATGTTCCAAACTGTTCCAAAGCTATTATTACTCGCTAGTACAAACACAAAAAAATTAGTATGACTATAGCTATATGTCTTTACGTAATAGACTATAATTTTGTAGTATCTTTTTTTTCTCTTCACAATTTTTATATGAATGAACGGGAATCGGTTCGGTGTCGGTAGAGAAGAGAGTGAATGAATGCCATATAGCCATATAGTTCGGGAGAGAATTTCTCCGTCTTATCTTACAGCTTTCTCCATATAGTCATGTTATAACTTTCTCGGAGAGATATAGACATATTTAAAGTCTCATGGCATGGCATGGGTTTCTCCTGACTTTCCCAAGTCGGATCGATCCGATGACCCTCCGATCCGATCTCTCCGTTGAAATTTTTTTTTCTGCTGGAGAGAGATTTTTTTTTTCAAGTGCAGGGAAAACATCGTTTTTGCACTTGGTCCTGGATCTGATTTGGTTTTGTGATGACATGAAAATGAGAGAAATATAGGCATATAGATAGATACATAGATATAAATATATCATGTCATGTTCATATCTCAGAGAGAATTTTGAGATATGAGATGAGAGATACTTTCATATAGGAGAAATCTCTGAAACGGAAGTTGGAAGTACTTATTCCAAAGAAATGTGGAAGAGGAAGAGACTCCACAAATACTATCAAGAGAAAAGAGATTCCTTCACAGTCAGACTCAGAGATTCTATCAGAGTCGGAGTCAGGATTGATTGAAGAGTGGCAGTGGATCAACAAAAAACTGTTAGTTTTAGAGACAAGGCTGTTACATGAGATGATTTTGGAAATGGATAGAGATAAACATAAAAAGAGATAGAGAGGGAGAGAGAGTGACTGTGATTACTGGATTTAAGATGATTACTGATTACATATTATAGCCAAATACTGCAAAAAAATCTAATATAAAATTTACAAAAAAAGTTGAAAGATGTATTTTTATGAATCTTTAAAATAAAACATAACTGGAGAAAGTTCTATTTGGAATCGTAGAGAAACTCCAAAGATAGATCCCCCCAAAAAATTGATTATGTCAGTCATTTCATGTCAATTGAATAATGTCAGGTCATGTCATTGTCATGTTCAGATAAACTAAATAATAATGAATTTTGGACAGTTCAATAATATGTTCAGATCTATATTCTATAGCAAGTCATGTCAGTGACAATTCACTTTAAAAAATGTCGTATTTCTTGTTAGGATAATTTGAGCCAACTTGACTCCTCAAAATAATTTATTCCGTTTTTTGAGAGTTCAGTTAGCTTTCAGATAGGACGTCCGACGTCGTGTTGAGTCTTTGAGTGTTTGTACCTGATATACACACCTAACCTGACCATGTGATAGATTGAGTAGTTTGTATTAATTAGTGATTTTAACTTAAATCTCGGAAGGTGTTTTTAAATTACCAATTACAAGCCCAGCCAAATCATCATTAAGTGAGTGCACTTATTTTAGGCGGACGCTTTTAATTACCTATTCTTCAATCAAATTAAATTTCTCCCACAAATTCCCTTCAAGTTCCTATATAACTCGGGCTTATTTTTTAATTCCTTAGTTAAATATAATTTTAATTACATAATTACCATTTTTTACCGATAACTTACCCAAGTATAGAGAATAATCCTTCCGGAGCATGAGCTGGTGGTGAAGAATGAGTGCTTCAGTCCATTAATCAGATTAACCAAGTTTAAAATTCTTTGATCCACAGATCCCTTTCGACTCTTGTCGGACGGCGGCTCAGGAATAGCCAACTCCAAAGCCATCCCCGAGGACGAGGAGGAGGGAGTTGCTGAAAAGGTTCGAGAAAAAGAAGAAGCGTTCATATATCAAAATCGGAATCAGTTCAACTCAACTCTCAGCAGCGTCAACAGTCCCGTGTCAGCGTCGTCAACAGCCAAGCCAAGAAGCGGCTCGAGAAATCAAAACAATTTTTTTCTATTTGGATTTTGGAGTGCTTGATGCTCGAACACGAATTGGGAATGTGTGGAGGGTGGAGGGAGTGATCATCTCATCGACATTTAGTTCAGTTTTCATCTTGTCTGTCGATGAGTTAATCGACGAGTGTTCGAGAAGCTTTTTTGAGAATTGACAACGCTGTTCTGCTGACTGACAAAACTAAGGATTATAATTGTGTTGTTAAAGTTAAGTTAATTACATTCTGTAATCTCCTCATGATGGTGACCCCCAGTGTCTGGAACTGATAATGACCCTGGCTCTGGTTCTGTCGACATTGGTGGTGGTGACGACGGCAGAAGATTTGAAGAAGGAGGAGTGTCCCCGCTGGTGATCATCCCAACAGCCCCTCCTGATGAGATATTATCCTCCACATCGACTCTGTCTTCATCCCCTTGGGGCAGCAGTGGTGGTTCGGAAGTGGTGAGTGCCTGTCGTTTTTGATTCTCGTAGAAGCGGAGGTTTATCAGTTCGGTTGTGGCTTGGGGATGGTGACCCCGTGGGGGTGGCTTCTTCTGGGAGGGTTCAGTCATTTTAAATGAGTGTAGTTAGTGGTGGTATGGTAGGGGTCACGTCACGTCATTTAGTTGTCATTAGTGCTGGGGTGGAAGGTGCCTGTGGTGACCTAGGCCAAATGTCATAAAATTAATCATGATTTCATTCATGTAGAGCTGTTAGAGGATCATCTCATTCAATACTTCATTTCAGTATTTTCATTGTTGGCCAAATAGAGTTAATTGGTTTGGTTTATTTAATTTTATTTAAAGCAGCATTTTAGAATTTAAATAAGGAGTAATTAGATTAACAATACCTTTTATTAGGACGAACTCTTTGTGAGAATCTCTGTCTATTTGTAATTGTAATGTAAGATGAACATGTGTAAAGGTGTACTTTTAATGCACTTGTTTGCTTACTTTCATTCAGGCTAATTCAGTTCACCCTCCACTCACCATGTACTGTACTGTTACTGTTGTAGTAGTAAGTTGTAAGTTACCTAAAGCACTTCTACTGCAACGCAACTACTACAAGACTACAACCATAACCTCAACCCCAACCTCATGCTTGTTTTTGGTGCTTCATTCAGATTCAGGACAAGTTTACCCAGCTTCAGGATAGGTAGCGCGTGGCGAGCCAGTTCATTGTTGTTGCTTTGTCCAGCGTTGTAGTAGCGTCCTCTTATATGGATTCAGCTTATATATCCGCCACCCTCCAATTCCATTCCATGTATGCATTTCCAAAGATATATCGGGTTTGGAATAGACATGTCTTGGAATGTAGCCAGTTCCAGCAACAAGTATTCCAGCATTTTCGGTTAGGTAGATGTTCCATATAGCAAGCCATATAAGCAAACTTGCCAAAAGGAGTACTGAAGGGACATGGTTTTTATAGGAATTTCATAATTAAGATAATAAATGGGTTTAAATGGGCAGATTCTATTAAAATATTAAATTAAGATAATTAATTATCCATTATTTTTTTTGCATGTATTTTATTTTAATAAGATTATTATTTGCTGAATTGAGTTGGGTTTGGCTTTTGAGTAATATAATGATGAATGAATGACTAATGAAAACTGGGATCGTCAGCATGATTTGATGGTGGTGGTTAACTGGTTAATTTTTTTTGGCAAATCTATTAAATAAGTATCGTCAGCAGTTATCTCTGAACTAACTAGTTAGTTCTTAGCATTTGTTTGCTGATCTATCACATTCCGTAATTTCGTTCATCATGTCATATTGGTCAGGGTCAGTCCCAGGGATGTGATGTCTTAAATATATTTAACATTTTCAAAAGAAAGTTGGTTTGATGAGACTTAATTAACTAACTAATGTAATGTAACAAGACTAACAAGAGAAGAGTTGACATGAAATATGTATATGCTGCTTTGTAAATGTACTTCCGTTTTCTTTTAAATCATTTGCCAATTTAATTTACATATACTAACATTTTTAATTTGAGGGAAGGGAGTGCTATATTGGAGCAAGTCAATTACTTCTCTGAGTTAGGGAGATTTAGATTTATTCAACCGTAGAAGGTGAAGGTGCAATTGATGCATTTTGATTATTTACATTTTTATTTTTTTTATTTTGCATCTACCAAAATGAAACTGAAGTTAATTTATTGACATTCGAAAGTTAATTAGTATCCTGACTCTACTACGTCAACAAAATTGGTATTGCGCATTTATAAGACTTAATGCAATGCAATGGAAGAAAGAGTATCATCTAATCTAAAATCTGATCGACAATCTACATCGCAATCGCATCGGCCACGAACGATCGATATCTAACTGACGGATCAGTGTCATTTAAGTGTAAAATTGATTGATTGCTTTTGGCAAACTGAAGTAAACTGAAAGGGATCCCAAATTATACAGTTCAGTAAATAAATATCATCATCAGCCACGATCACTGTCGCTAACGTAGGTATTAGGCATTTTCTTAACTGCGCGATATTTCTTGCAAGCTAAATACCATATAATTTTACAAATAGTACATATCGCGAGAGTAATGGCTACAGTTCACCCAAGTTGATTTAGATGATTTGAGAGAATAATGGCATTAATTTGGCACGGCGCTGCTCCTTTGACGAAGAAAATATAATGTAAATGAAATGAAATAACTCAGTTTGTTTTTCATTTTCTTTCAGAGAGGCTCAAGCTGTAATTGTAACCTGTTTAATTGAAGTGAATCAACATTAAGAAAGACATATAGTCATGTAGGTTGGGTTGGGATAGGATTTCCTCCTCATTGTTTTATGGTAATCTGAAGCCATTAGTGGTTTTGTTTTATATGGGGGCTCCGATGAGACTTTGGCGTCTTCGTCTCTTGTCTTGGCGTTTTTGGTAGCTACTTTCTTCGATTTAGATGTGATGTGATGTGATATGCGATATTTTATTGGGATGAGATGAAGGGCTTGCCATCGCCTTTTGTCGTGCCATGTGAACATGATCGTTTTCATTTCTATTTCATTTTGCAAGAAGACTATTTTCAAATGTTTGTCAAAATCAAAGCAGATGAAACTAGAAAATAGATGGAGATGGAGATGGAGGGATCATGATGGTCATGAAAGGATGAAGAATGATAAGCTGATGATGATGATTTTTTTTGGGATGTGTGATAAGAATAGAGTAAGAAGCCCGTAAATAAACAGATATTTTGGCTGGGCTAAATGAAAGGCAATAAATTGGAAATGGGCAAGTAATTAATTTAAAATGAAAGTCATTCATAGCATGATCATGATGGTCCTGCCCTTTCGGATTCGGTTTCCCTGCTCCACCAACATATTTCAAACTTCGATTCAACAAGCTTATGTTATGCTGGTGGTGGTAGGAGGTGGATTGTAGGAATTAGGAATGGAATGTGTTATGTTACTTATGTATAGCATGTAATGTAGAGTTTTGTGATGTTGATGTTGATGAAGAAAAGAATATTTATCGTTTCTTAAAATCCCATTTTTATTATTTTGTTTGTTAGATAATGTAGTCAAATTGGTTGAACGTTAATTTGATTCAAGTGCAGCTGCAGGATCAAGGAGAGGGGATAAATATATAAGCAGAGAATAGAAGAACTCCTGTTTTGTTATTTTCTGTGTGATACAGAAGCTATTCCAGGTCCAATTTAATTTAATATACAACCTTGCCCTCGCCTATAATTCTTCTGTGTTCTGTCTGTTATAAAAGTTAAGTTCTCTAGCACTCCATATCTATATCATAATATCCAAATCCAAAATAAAAATCCAAGCCAAAGGAAAAGCCAAGCCCAGCCCTCCACCATAATTCCTTAAAGATTTATATTCAATTCGTCACATTCGTGAGTAGGTTTGTATTTTGTGTATGTACCCATATCATATCCATATCCACTTTCTTGAGTTTCTTGTTTCGTTTTTTTTTTTGCTTCTTGAATCTCTCCTCAAGAAAAATTAGAAGATAAAATTAGACTTTTAATAATCTTGTGATCAGTTTTCCTTCGTACTCTGGCTTCGTACCTATATTTCAAAATATCGCATCGCATCGTTTCTCCTGTCAGGGATGATGTTGTTGCTGTTGTTGTTGGGTTGGGTTTATTATTACCTGCAATTCGAAACTTATGTTGAATTTGAAGATATGTGTGCCTATTGCCTTCATATCCGATTTATATGTCGGTTTATTTCATGCAGTTTCAAATGACATTTGCAATTTTGCACATTCAGTTTTTTTTTTTTTTTTTGGATATTTTATATTTTAGGGTATGGTTGCAAATTGCAGTCGAAGGAGTTAAGATAAAAGATAATGTTGATATGATTGCGACTGCACTGATCGATCGATTGATCATAAAATTTAAGTAAATTAGAATAGTAGAATAGATAACATTTTATGATTATTGATTATGAATTAACTTCTTAAGATTTTGTTCGATATCCACTTTTAGAGTTTTAGAGCAGAACAGACCGTACGGTGACGACCAACGACGGTTCCAAAATGGGGGCTGTGATCATGATCATGTCATATCATTTCAAACTATTTGTTTCGGATGAACGAACGCAGGAATAGGATCATCATTTGATAAGCAAATAAAAGTTAACTAGTTTGCTGAAACCATTATGTTTACTATTATGACAGCAAGTAAAAACTTCTACCGATTTAATTTAATGGGTTCCTCAAAAACTAACAAAAAATAACTTGGTTGGTCTGACTTGAGATCTGAGAATGGGATGATATTAAATGTAGGCTTCCATGTTTATATCTAATCTGTACCGAATCTATATTAGGCATATTACCTACTTTCTTGTTATAACAGTCCTCTCGTTTTTTGATTACCGCGTAGCCATTTATATTTTCGGGTTTAAAGACAACTCCTCTTAACCTCCTTCTTTGTTAGTTAGAAGTTAGAACATCGTGTCATGTCCAAGTCCAACCAAGCTGTGTCCAAGTCTGATAAATGTGATTTGATTAAGTTTCAATATGATGTCGCATTGGATTTATGGTCGTGTTTTCCATATGGGAACATTTTTTTATTTGATAATTTGGCTATGGCTTATGGTTCGCAATTTACATTTATAGTAATGGATAGAATCTGATTTAAGATCAAGATAAGAAATTATGTATGGCGATCTGGCGATTTTCTTAGGCCCCATTCTCAAGATCATCACGTCAGCATCATATTGCGTAGGCATCATAAAATGAAGACAGGGCTCATTTCAGTGCATGT
This sequence comes from Pseudosinella alba, assembly GCA_034700485.1. Lineage (NCBI taxonomy): Eukaryota > Metazoa > Arthropoda > Collembola > Entomobryomorpha > Entomobryidae > Pseudosinella > Pseudosinella alba. Next base: position 11,979 of record JAQIXQ010000605.1, read on the forward strand.
CTGACTGTCGCCATTTCCAATCCATTAGATTTCATATGAGAGTTTATATATCCATGTTCCTAATTCTTCTTAACTTTGGCTTGTTCTTGTTAGGTAGGTATCGTACAAGCTATTTAATAGTTTGTGAACAAGTAACACAGTTACATGACTTGATTTTGTCGATGTTGATGTTACTAGTTAGTCATTTATATAAAAGTTTTGCTGTGATGTTGTTCTTGTTCACATCCAAGTTTGATTTGATTGTACAACAAACAAGCAAAAAAAACTTTATATTGGACAGAGGCAGATAGATATCTAGATATCAACATGTTGATGTTGATCATCTCTTGATCTGGTTAATAATAATGCTTTCATTTTTTGCTAATTTTTATTTTGCTTTTTAGTTTAGGTTGTGCTGAAAATTATTTTGCCAAGCACATGATGATGCTATTGAAATTGTACCAGTACCATGCTAGGATCGTCTGTACTTGATTTGATTTCTTTGCAAATTTCAATTTAAAAGATATAAGATAAGAAGATGTTATATGGATTGGTTGGATGATGAGCCATACATGAGTCACTGCAGTGCGCTGCCTACTAGTTAAATACGTTCTTCTGATTTTTTTGTTCATTGTTGGTTTATTAAAATAAATTAGGTGGTGATGTACACTAATGAAAAGGTATACACTATACCTACTTCCGCACACATGACGTTCTTGATGTTGATGATTGCTGTTGGGCTTGTTCTCTTCTGAACATGCCTTGTAGGTACATCAGTTTTTTTTCTCTGGGTTTGATAAAACTAAATTAAAATTGGTCTTTCTTGCTCATATAAACGTAGTAGGTTTAATGCGGAGAAAAAACGAGAGTGGAATTGAGTGGAGGAGTTGGATGGAGTGGATTGGAATGGAGTTGGAGGGTATTGATGATGGGATGGTGATGGGACGATGTTACATATAGCCTATAGCGGTCCCTTCCTGACTTCTTCACTTTTTTTTTGTCAATGAAGATGAACAAGCAACTATCATCGGGACCGTAGATTGCAAATTTTGAATGGAGGAGGACTAATGAAATTACATTTTATTTCCTCCTTTTAATGACTTTGATAAAATATATGAGTAAAAGCATTAAATTGGTTCTGCCATATATTGAACCAGGACCGGAGACAAGTACTTAAATTTTGTTTCTGATACATATTCAAAGAAAGACTTAACTTAAAGACTCAAATCTCCTCTGGTAATAGGTTGGTAGCTCGCATATCAGCGCTTCGATCTGATTGAGCCGAAAATATGATTCATATTTTTTTCCTCATCTCAAGGATATGAAGGCGTCTCAAAACGTATTTGAAGAAGAGAAAAAAATGGGCTTGTATTCGCACAAAAATGAATGTCAATCATAATTATAATTATTGTGGAATGAAGAAAAATGGAAGAAGACGAAGCGCTAACTGCCATATTTGTAGTTTTGCATGTTATGTATCTATGTGTGGTGGCGTGGGTGAATTGAGCTGATTGTGACTTACTCGATTGATTGTGAGAAACAAACATGGACATTAAAAGTAAAGTGAGGGAGGATGGAGGAGTCAGTCGAGGACTGAGGAAGGAGAAATATGAGAGTAATGCTACGACACAGGAAACTGTGTAGCCTTTCTACGTAGAAATGGACAGAAAAAATATGTGATATTTGTCCTTGTCCCATTGGTTCATATCAAGTTATTCGCTGTCGTCAACCCATTCGGCATTTCGGCAGAGTATCTACTTGTACTCCACATCCACCTACTACTCCAATTGTCCAATATAATATTCAATATTAGTTTAGTGGTAATTGCTATACAGTACTGACAACGTAGCAGTTCTCAATAAGTAAGTATAAATGAAATTGAATTTTTGAGTAGAAAACAGGGCACATATGACAATGAGCAGTAATCCTTCTGAAAGAAGTTTGTAATATGCAATTTGCGTGCGCAGGTAGTTGGTAGCATTATTATGTCAATCAATAATCAATTAGGGTGACCCTAAGAAAGAAAATGGCAATTTGCCTAATTTCTGTTTTGTTGGGACAGTCAACAAGTTCGTATAACTTTTAGTTTATTGAAGTTTCCCTTTGGTGTTTGGGGAACTTGAATTAAATTGAACCAATTTATTTTAGCATTTAGCTTGTTCGTTCCTGTAGTCATTCTTTTCCTAAGAATCCACTTCTAATTTTTTAAATCTAAAATTAAAAATGTAACTTCGAATTGAGCATAATAATTTAGTTTAGTCGCTAGATAGATAATTGCTACTGAAAAAAGCTATGCCTTGGTCGTGCTATAATAAAGTGGGTGAGAAATAGATATGAGATGAAAGGGCACATTAAAAAATTTCAGCGTTAGCATTTCGTGATCTGCTATTACTATTACATACTTTAAACATCAGATAAGTAGGCTCATCTCGTCTCCCTGAAGGTGCTGCTAGCGATAAGTAGCAGGGCTCTTTTAAGTAACTCATTGAAATCTGCTGCTCGAGAGAGGCTCTAGGCACTAGGTACACATTCTATCTAGTATCTATCTATAGTCACCTTATTTTTTGCTCCTAATAGCCAACCACTCTCATTTCTAAACATGCAATGCTTTAATTTTTTTTAAGTAAAAAAAAAAAATTGAAACTCATTTGCGGTTTTGATTGCATTATATGTTATATTTATACAGCCAAAAAGTTTAGGATTGCAAATTGCATTGCTTGCAGTATTCAGTATTATATTGCAATTCATAAAAAATGAGTTTTAATCTTGAGCATATCATCATCGTCCCTTTTCGTCGTCTCGACTCGTCTCCTCTGTTATGTTTGGGAATCATCATCATGATGATTATGAATATGAGTAATATGACACAGTTTGTACTCCTTAATCATCATCATCATCACCTCCACCATCATTATATTATTTTATTGCATCGCGACTCGCGAGCATCGTATCACATTCCCTCTAAAAAATATATATCACCATCACCATATTCCTCTCCTGCCATTCTTCTTATAAGACAGCCCGTCATGTTTTCTATCACATTTGTCTACAAAATGTTGGGCTAAAAGTCTTAAAGTTGCTTTCAGCAATATTTCTCACAAAAAACATGTACTCATCATCCCCATCATATCGTGTGTAGGAGTAGGAATATGGTAGTAGAATAGATACAGATTTATATTCATGTGCTTCTGGCGAGAGAAGTGTCTTGAGATGTGCCTTGAGAAGTGTGCACTCAAGAAAGCTTTTTGTGGTAACAGTGGTTTTTTATTTTCTTTTTACATCCATTTTTCTAACTAGTATATAAATAAGCCCTTCTTCCCCTTCTTGAGATTTTGGTGCGTGTATTTAGTTAAAACTGATGGATGGTAGGCTGGTAGGTATTATAACATAATATAGCACGCCATTATTGGCCGGGCCACAAAGAATGAATGTATACGATTCATAATGAAAATTAAAATGAGAATGAAATTAAATTAATGGGGATTGCATACACTTACCAAAATGAAATATATTAGATTAGGCTCGTCTTGGGTTGGTTTTTGGTAATGTTGTTGGTATTTTTATTTTTACAGCTCTTTCCTTTTTTTCTGCTTAATGATATTAATGTTGCTAGTTGTGGCTCAAGAAGAAGAAGAGGTTTGTTTGTATGTATGCATGTGCGTGTTTGTGTTTGATGTTGGGTTGCCCATTTAGCGAATTATATTGTTCAATTTTTGGTTCGAGGGAGTAAAGTGCAGTTTTTGCAGTTTGTTGGTTTTGTTGGCTGGTGATGGTAATGGTGGTATATGGGATGGTTTATGATGGTGTTCTGTGAGTTATTGGATGGTGATGATGGGAATATAGTATGAGAAATGAGGATAATAGGAACAAGTGTGAATGAGTGTGGGGAACTGGGAAAGGAGGAAACTAAAAGTGTAAACAGGGGAAGCTATTAAAGATAGGTTTTTTTTTTCTGCGGAAAGGAAAATGGGGTGACGTGACGTTTGCAGGCAGGCCAGGTCCAGTTCCTCGTAAAAAAAAGTATTGGGATGGGATATGGTAATGGTGATATGAACTTTTCTGTGAGTTTTTGGATTCATATTGTCAGGTTAAAATAAAGTTGGTTAATTTCGTTATGATTGGGTGGAAACGGGAAGGGGCTTGATTTGAAGGGTTTTTCTGTTTATGAAAGTATGAGGTTGGAGGAGTTTTAGGAGGGCATGTATTTTTAGGAATAAGTTGGAATTAATAAGAATGTTTGTAAAAGTTTGCATATTTTTTTCTGTGTGTTTCAGAGAGGCGAAGAGGACTACTTCAGGAGCAGTGGAAGGAAGGAAGTGCGGCAGTTTTGGAGACAAGTGGAGAGCTTAACAAAAGAGGCTAAGCGTGGAGGAGAAAGCACAGACATACCTAGAGAAAGGAGGACCAAGTAAAAGTATAGTATATGATTTGGGGAGAGCTTGTAGTGGTCAATAAGAATGGAGGATGACCATGCACGTCATATTGTGAGAGTATACGTGGGCTCCTTGTCACAAGAGTACGAGGCTCTGTCAGTGGAGGCAAGCAAGCACACCACGGCTGAGGAGATAGTTCAGTGTATCGTTCAGAAGCTGGGTTTCAACAATCCCAATGACTATGAATTGGCGGAAGTTATCGGAAATTCCACAGGGCAGGAATGTAAGGAACGACGACTTGGTCCGTACGAATCTCCCGTTGCACTCAAATTATTATGGCCCAAAGCGTCGGAGGCCGCAGACTCTTTATTGTTCACCAACACTCCCGGAGTTCCAGGCGGATCGGCGGCGCCGACGACGAATAGGACGACATCCGCATCTTCCTCTGCTGCTGGAACAGCAGCAGCATCCAGCTCTCACCATGCTTCGTCCTTCACGAATAGTTTCCCGAATCCTGGAACATCGGCAGGAGCACGGGGAGTTGGGCCTGGAAAGGGGTATCAGAACGGGAGTAGCACGAATGAGGCTCACAACAGAGAAAGCTACGGGAATAGCACGACATCAGATGTAACCAGTCTTATCACGGATCAGTACCGGTTCTGTCTTCGAGAGAGGCTCACCGACTCACTTCTCTGGTCAGAAAGTTTTGTCATGGATCCACAAATCATTCGAGATTACTTCTACCGGTTTTTGTACCAACACAAGGACAAGGAGTACCCCGACTTGTGTCAACTCCCCGACCTCAACGAATTGACCCTGTTGGAGAACTTAAAATCGAGATTTAACGCTGGACATATTTACACTTATGTAGGATCGATTCTTATTGCCATAAATCCATTTCGCTTTCATCCCATCTATAATCCCAAATATGTTAAACTGTATCAGAATCGGCGGAGGGAGGAGCTCCCTCCTCACATCTTTGCCATTGCCGACTCTGCGTACCATAAAATGCTCAAAGAGAAGAGGAACCAGTGTATTGTGATCAGTGGTGAAAGTGGAAGTGGCAAAACCGAGAGTACCAATTTTCTCCTTCATCATCTCACCGCTTTAAGTCAAAAGGGAAGTCATGGAAGTGGAGTGGAACAGACCATTCTCAGTGCTGGCCCTGTACTTGAGGTAAAAAATTCTTACATATATTTCCTGTATTCCGCAATCATTTCGGCATAATTCGCAACATAATAATGTCATGTAATTAACGTAAATGTGAGCATCCTCTCTCCACGTGTTGTTTCATTTCGAATCAAATCCAGTCTAACTTAATGAGAAGGTCAGTTAACTAATCCCTGCCGTTCAATACCGTTGCCTTCCATTCAGTCCACTCTATTCTTAAATTACGCAACTTTTATTCTTTTCCAAGAACAAGAACCAATTCGCCGTTCGTAGCAAGCAAATATGTCATATATTATATACTATGTATCTACCTATCTCATTGTTATAGGTGGGTTGCGTGCTACATGATTTGTATAAATGTGTTTGCTTATTCGATATTTTATTTCACCATCAAATATCAAATTATCAACTATCCTTACGTATTTCCCATTTCTTTCCTCATTTGGTTCGGATTACTTTCTCCTTCATTTTTATTCCTGAGTCAGCCACTCATTTATTTTAGCTTACCTCCAAAGTATTAATAATCTTGAGAAGAAAGCAATGATATTCTTTTCACTGAACTGAAGGGCTGCCGCCGTTGCCGTTGCTATCAATAAGGAAGGAAAGATGAGACGCATATAGGATCTCTCTAGGCTACTTATGTATAAAAATAGAAAGGGAGAAAATCACTTTCATTTCATTCTCGCGTGCCTGTCCATATCCTCCTCCAATTTCTTCCTTTCTTAGAATCGCCATTCGCCATCCCCACCACCTTTTTGAATTAGATAGTTCCAGGAACAGGGAGAAAATGGAAATGCATATGATATGGGTTGGGTTGGTCTTGATATTGGTCATTGGACTGGTTCTGGCCCTCCTTATTTCTTCCCCCATATCATAATCTGTTCCATATTCCATCCAACAACTAACAATAAAGTCTAGGCCATGCTCTTTGTTGTGTGGATCCTCAATCTTGACTTGATTATGATATGATATGGTGGGGACTTGGAGAGCGTGCATGGATGCATGATTCCTTTTATTCATTTTATATTTTCCCTTTCATCCTCTGTCCCACTCCATCCCTAGTCCCTACCTGGTGAAAGTGGACTCCTAATACCAGAACCAGACCACACCACTACCACCTTCACAATCATGTCATGTCATGGCCTGATTCTTCTCACAGATAATCTTTATATGAGTGATTCGATTCCACTCCACTCCACCTTCATCTATGGAGCTTCTTGTCATATTTATCCTCCATCCCATGTTGCATGGCATGGTGAAGAGGAGAAAGCAATTCCAATTCCCTTCCTTTTTAATAAGCCCCGTTACTGCGTACCTAACAGCCCACCTAATAAATGGGATGATGCACGCAAAAGAGGGAAGGAGCAACCTTTGTGCTTTCCCTTTCTTGTCAAAGATATATCGTTCGTTAGACTTACTTAGAATGCTTCCCTTCCTTCCCAACCAGGGAGAAAGGAGTCGGCTCCTTTCTCTTTTCACAAGAATAAAAAATCATGCTATGGCTATGCTATATATAGGCCAGGCCCTTACAAATGTGAAACGCTGCTATTTGACTTACTTCCTTTCATTGTTGGAAGAGGAAGGATGAAGGATTACATGACGTATCGTCGTCATCGCCGAAAAAAAATGTAAAAAATACGTTTTCTTTCCTGACGTATATCACCTTATATTATAGGGACTAGGGAGAAAGTTAATGGGAATGATGGAGATGGAGATAGGAAAGGAAGAGAAAGGTAGGAAGGAAAAAACTTGTCAGATTGTTTTGTTCTCGTTTTTCTTCCCATCCCCATCATATCTAGATTTTTTGTTGTTATTGTGCTGTGCATCTCAGGGAGTGATGTGGATGTGGATTTGATATATTTTGCTGAAAGTATGTGTGAGTAAATAAAGGAGACAAGGAGGGAAGGAAGGAACGAAATCGAAAGGAAGGAGGTTTGAGTCGAGTTGTTGTTTGGATCTATATTTGTAGTCAAAGCTTTCTTGGAACACTCACTTGCAAGTCAAGTATGACGAGAGCGAGAGAGAGGAAATCATGGGAAAATAATAAGGAGAAAGTAAAGTGAAAGTAGGGACATGGACATATAATTTGTATTCAATATTCATATTCTTGTCGAGTTAGGGACGTAAGTATGTATGAAAATGAAATGTAGTTCAGCTTCAGGTAGACCTTTATACTTACGCAACAACGCACAACCTAAGTCCACTCTAAAACTACCTTTTAGTATGGCTAATCAACTGGGAGGAAGTCATGAATCATGATGAGGAACATATTATATGAGATTAGGTAATATATGATATGATGTCATTACATCAACTATGACATTAGCAAAATTCCTCGTACATTTACAATGTTAGTATCTTCACTATCTTTCTATGTCATAACAGTCTAGAGTCCGTATAATGGCCTATTTTTGGTTTGGACAACGGCCCTCACTCCACGACTACTCAACTAGACTTAGAAAGGATAATATATGTATGAATTTGTTTCATAAACGCTGGTATTAATATTGACTGTGAACATTTGCCCTTTCCCTGAAGGAGATATTGGCCATCATGCCGTAACTCATAGTCATACATAGCCATGGTCATATTCTTTTTTGCGTATAATTGGGAATTGGGGAATACTTAGGAATAACAAGCTAGATTTCCGTTGAAACTTAATTTCCTGTTAGGAGGGAAGATGGACCTTTTAGCTAAATTTAAGTGCATATTACATTATAAATAGCATTAGATTATATAATAATACTTCCCTCTTTAATATTATTTTTGGATTGGGGAAGGGGAAAAACTTTTGACTTTCTCCTGTCCGTGACGTAGCTTGAGACGGAACTGACGGAAGGGATTTTTGAAAGGGAAACAAGAAACAAGTTTAGTGTAGATACGCAAATCAAGGGGGAAAATGTAAAGGAAAAGGTGAAAGGACGGAGGCAGCCCTGGCATCTCACAAATATGACGACAGAGGAGAAAGTAGAATGAAGTGAAATGGAATTTATTTTGTGTATCAAAATAAATAAGTTTAAAAATAATAAAAATCTTAAAAGGAAACACCACCATGTTTATTTTGCAGATTTTTTCCCCGATAAAAGAGTCAGGTTGGGGATGTAGTATGGTGTAGTAGATGGGTAACTGATTGTGTTGAATTATTCATCCAGGTGTAAATTTGAAAAGGAAGGGCTTTGATTTTGATTTGATCCTGAGTGAGTATTACACAGCTATTTTCTCCCAGTTCTTTATGTAGTCAAGTCAGTGTACTCGTGCACAAGAGCATAAAGTTTATTTTATGTCATTTGATTATTACTTGCGTCAACGGTTTAGAATGGATGTATCAACATCAACATATAGGCAGGCAGAGAGGGAAAGGTAATAAAAAAAAGGAAATTGAATGTACAGCAAACGCAAATATGAAGGACGAATTGGGAGTATTCTATTGGAAGCCTATATGACTATATCGCAAATCGCAACATGATTCATATTAGCTTGTAACAAATAAGATGTTTGATTCCATATTTCATCTGAAAGAGTGGATCTTTCTATTCCATTTTCCATTCTATAGAAAGTAATATGGATGTCATCGTCGGAGAAAAATTGGAAGAAATAGAAATTTGGGCGGACAAAAATAGACGGAAATAGTTGGTAGGATGTGTTGAGCCTGTCATTCGGGAGGAAGTGGCTTTAACTCTGTCTCTGGCAGGGCTTGGCTTTTTTGGGTTATTGATATGACATATTTCGGAACTGATGATAGAATGGGAGGAGAGGGAGAAAGGAAGGTAACCTTTCTTTTTGGTTTGGTTGGACTTTATGTTTGGAATGCCCTTTCCCTTTTTGGAAAGGCCCTTTGTTGCTGGAATTTGGAATGGTGTGGGATGGTTGGATTAGGTACGATGAATGTGAGAAAAGTTTCCCGGAATAGCCTCTCGTCCATCAGTTTCATGGAATGGAGGGTTTATAAATGGAAGTTTCTTTGATGGAGGGTGTCTTCCGTGTCGGTGGACGATGATGGTGATGGTGAAAGCAAACTTCTAAAACTAGTTTATGTCGGTTTCACTTTCAGCTCCAGTGAGACTCGAATTCGAGGAGAAAGTTTTGATGATATTTTGTAAAGAAAAAATTATGAACCCCGTCTCATGTTACCCATTTTTGTACACTTGTGTTGAAATTACCTCAATCATTTCACGGAAATAATCCTAACTTTGGTTGTGAATGCCAATGTGAGAATGAGAATATTGAGAATCGTATTTCTTCGATTTATGGCTGACTTGTCGGATGGAATAAAAAGGAATGGAATATTCCGGTTATTGATACTGTTTTGTTTGCAGGCTTGTTGCGAGGAGGGGACCATGTGGGTTAAATAATCGGTTTGACAGGGACATGACAGTTGACACCCAAACAGTAATTTCCGCTCCTTTCTACATTTGCATTCCTCTCATCCTTAACTAAAGTGATATTCGGTTTGGGATGAGATTCCGTCTTCGTGTTCTGTTCTTAATTATACATTTCGCCAACATTTCTAAACAAGGCTTTGTCGGTAATCCTTCATTTAACATGAGTTGTTGAATAATCTTTCGTCAGTTGTAGTTGGGACATTAATTTTTTGCAAATAAAATGGAAAACCCTTAAAATGGAAATTAGGATCTAAATTTAGTTTAGTATCAAAATGGTCGTGTTGTGTTGTTCCCAAACTGTGTGGGCTGGTCCGGTCGAAAAGGGCCAAAGGCCTTATTCTGCCTGCTGCACACAGCCTTCAAGTTCTTTTAGTAAACAAGTCATATCAGTACTTTTATCTTTGTTAGTGATCCCTCCCCCCGATAATAAAAAATGGGAAAAGATTCTTGAAGAAATGTTGTAAACAAAATAATTTAACTTTTCCCATTCCCATTCCCATTATATCATATCAGCTCAGGGTTGGAACAAATGTCTTTATTTCCATTTCTATTTCCGGATTATTGTCCCAAATGCAAAGCAAATCCAAATCCCAACCGTTTAATCTGAAATAGTAATTTTTTGCTTAATACTCCTTTTAACCGATTTTGTCGGAATGATGGCATCCTTTTCTAATGACATCCGACATCCCATGACATGACTCATATTCCCTTATGTATTTCGGATTATCATCATCATCGTTATATCATGTATGTAATAATATGACATGGAGCATACTTATATATATTTTTCTCTACACTCCACTTCCATCAGTTCCATCTTCCTTCCCATCCCCACTCTTTAAAACTGCAACATTAAAAATGGGGCTGTAAAATAGTGATCATTAGCCCATTTCCTCAGTTCACTGTATCACACGGATTTTGGGAATCCGTGATAAATGCTCGGATCATAAAGTACGACACCAATTTGTACAATAGCTTGGTTGGATTTGAATAAAAACGAATATGAATAGATATAATATGAGATGCGACTTTTTGGGATATGATCTGACTATGAGATGAGATGATAGCATCAGGATCACCACACCACATGAAATGAAATAAAATAAATTAAAAAAGGAGAAAGTTGAACGGTTGCCAGAAGGCAAGGGTCCAGCTTGATTTTTAAATGTTGGGTTTATACCGTTTATATTCTTCTGGGAGTCCCAAAGAAGAATATGGCCCATACTTAAAAAATGAAATATTTGGGACCATTCTCCACTTACAACATAACATGCAGGTTTATGTTATCCGATCGGATGTATACAAACAGTCTCTCGTGAGTAGTTTTACAAAGAAAATAGCTTTCCGGTATGATATCCGAAGAAAACGATCCACATGTCGCGTTATGGCTTGGCTTTTGGGCCAGGCCACAGGTGCACGCACTGCAAAAAATAAATGTAAAATATCAACATCAAGAGAGCCAAGACAAGACCAAGTTCGTTTTTTTTCAAGGCTGCCACCATAACAGTCCATGCTTCGGTTTAAAGTATTATTATCATCAGTTAGTGCTGAATTAAGAATAATGCTACTCGTAAAAAAGTGGTAGGTGGATTGGATTGGATACTTGGTTAAAGGAAAGTAGAAATCAGAACATCGAACATGAACAGAGTGAGTCAGTCGACCGACATGAGATGATGTTCCCGGTGAAGAGATTAAATAGGCGAAAATGGATGGAGGAGATAGTTGGAGGAGTCGGTTGGGTCGGGAGGAGTGAATATTTTGAAAGAGGAACATGTGTGGAGTTGGAGTATGAAGATGAAATACGCTTTTCCACTGACATTCAAACTGCCACTAATATACTCATCCTTTTGACATGGGATGATGATGATGGGGTGGCAGTTGTAACATAAATGTCTGTCGGCGTGTGTTATTTCTCGGCGGAGGAGAGAGATTGTTTATTATTTCACAAATGGGAGGATGATGAATTGATGAGTGTGATGATGGGATGTGTGGAAAATATATTATGGGGAAATAAAGAAAGGAAATGTGCCATGTGCGGAGTGCGCTCTGTATATATTATGCTAATGAAATGATAAATTTCGGGGTGATTAGATTTGATGATTTTTGCAGTCAATTTGGATTCGCAATATCGAAATCGGGTACTTTTCAAAAAATCCACGAACATTTATTTTGTCATTTGTACTGATTGATGATATGATGGGTACTTATCGTTAGGTTCTTAACTGGTATGTATGGAGAGGAGGCCCCTTCAAAAACACGCTTTCATTGGCTTGGCTGGAGTGTTGTGACTTGTGTCATGACTTGGCATTTTCCCGGGTGGTGCTATGTAGGAGAAAGCACGAAATAGATTAGATAGGCTGAGCCGAAGCATGACTGTATCGAAAGCGATTTGGGAAGTCGCGTTCTTGGTGGTCGTCTATTTTAATCTGGAGTAAATATTTACGTCAAAAGGCATGTCCTTCGATAGATTAGCCTTAGCTACGTACGATTACAATAACATCGTCATTGTAAATGTTAAGTGGGTGGCAATAATAAACAATATTACGCAGTACATAGTAGGTAGTAGTAAGTAGCAGGCAATGGCAATCTTCGCAGCATTGTTGTCCACATAACATATACAAGAGCCATTTTTCATTCCGCAGAGAATCGGATCGGAAAAAGAAAACTGCGTTGAAAAATGAGTTGAGAGAAAGTCTCCATCACTGTCCAGTTGTACAAACTTATACACGCGTGGGATGACAATGATGATGCGCATTACAAACATTACT
>JAQIXQ010000606.1:0-24625 GCA_034700485.1 Pseudosinella alba
GATGGATTTTGGATGGATTTTGGATGGATTTTGGATGGATTTTGGATGGATTTTGGATGGATTTTGGATGGATTTTGAGTGGATTTTGAGTGGATTTTGAGTGGATTTTGAGTGGATTTTGGATGGATTGAAAATTTTGAGTCATCCCCGAACAATGTTTTCAGCTAGTTGCTTGTCCTCTTGTCAGGACAAAATGTTTCTTTTCTCTATATTTTCGTACACTGAATCAAATGTTCCTAAATGTTTTGGATTTAATTTAGATTTCCAAACATGTCACGTTACAGAATTAAACAAAGTGCAGCTTATTTCTCAATTTATTTTGAACATTTACTTTATTTTTCTCTTAATATCCCATGGAATCATTATAAGTATACTTCTAATTCGCATTCACTCCCAATATAATGATAATTTGTCTCTTGAAAGTCATTAAAAGTATGACATACTGACTGCAAACTAGCAAGAATTATTGTATAGTCGTAACCCTGAATTAACTTGTAGTATGCTGCCGTGTGTGTACTAGCATGAACTAGTTTCCACACGTAAAACTAAATTAGGGGGGGCTCTGGCGTGAAATTTGTGTTAATACTAGCAGTGCTAGTATACACTTTTTTAATACACTGTACAAAATATTTTTCTCCAAAACAGTGCTGATTTTTTTTGTGACTATTATGTACTCAATGTAGATTACATTGAGTACATTAGCGCATTCAAAAGCCCAAGATTTATTCTATCTCTTTAAAACAAAACTTTCCGGAAGCCGCCACATGTCGTGGTAAAAACAAATTTTGATAACTAAGACGGGGATCTGAGAATCATGATCATCCTCGTTGTAATCATTGTTTGGGTACCAACAGGAGCTAACATTTGCGGCAGTACATCAAAATGAAAAAGGCGTTCGTGGTTTTTGCGACGACCAAGTTGGGTTCTTGTGACGGAGTCAATTCAGGATATTTGAAGATGAAGGTATGGCGTCTAAAAACGTATGGAACGTACGTAAACTTCTCAATATATTTGTATATTATGGGTCAATGATAACATTATTGTTAGAGTAGCTAGAGCCATATTCCACTTTTTCTTCGTAGCCAATTTTTATAGGTTAAATATAGTGAATTTGGAAATGTTTTCTTTTCGGGTTGTAGAGGAGAATGTCCTCTTTCCAACGACACCCATTTTGTTCTTTTAGCATAATTAGAAGTTTAGTGGGGAGCTCAATTTAGGTATGCTAGTTTAAGTACCTTTTTCCTGCTGCGGAACTTCATTAAAGTTATAATGGAGAACGACAGCAAGCTGACAGACGTATTGGTGTACAACTTTATTCGTCAAAGATTACAACGATAGCGATGAACATTTCGAGGACGAAGTAACGACGAATACTTAGCTTAGGGTCGAGTTTTAGTGATTGCAACAGTGAATAGTGTTAAGAAAATATATATAGTAATTAGTGTCACTGTAACTCTATGAAAGACAATTACTTATCAAATAAACTGATAAACTCTTAATTGAATTGATAAAAGAGAAATTAAAAGATTATTACAATAAAGTTTGTGAAGAATGTATTTATTTTTTTATAAATGTAAAACATCATGTACATCCCAACTGAAATTAAATTCATTATCAAAAATTCATTATCAAAAATTCATTATCAAAAATTCATTATCAAAAATTCATTATCAAAAGGAAACAATATCAACTAATAGACTATCATTTATATAATATAATTAATTAATTCATCCCCATTTATCCAACCAGTACTATTTTCCTTTCACTTTGCCTCATCGTCGTGTTTTTTTTTATATTTTCAGGGCTGTAAAAAAATAAATAAAAATTATTTCATTAATAGCAAATGTTTGGTTTAAAGTGTATTGATCAGATTGGCAAATGTCAGCAGCAAAACCACTTACCTTTGGCTTATTGAATGGCCTTCGATTTCTTTTCGGAGCGTCTTCCTTCGCCGGCTGAATAGATGTCGCCCCTTCGGTGACAACTTTTTTACATGCCGTCTGGGCCACTTTGTTAGCAGCATCAAAGTCTTGTTTAGCAGTCTTATAGGCGCCGTGAGCTGGGGTCACCCTCTTGCCCCTGGCAGCATGCATGATCTCCTCAGCATTCTCCATGACCCTCAACAGCCGGAGAGCAATTCGCCTAGTTCTATTGTACTCATCCAGTGCCATTTGCTGGACCGAGGTCAATGGGACCTTTGCTCCTTTAGTTTTTCCCATCTATAGGAAAATATTCCAGAAAACATACGTAATGAACATTGGCATGGATTGGTTTTGAGTTAAAATTATATTGTTGAAATACACTGGATTTGAATCAAACTTACTCTTACTCTGGATTGAATTCTCCTGTTCTTTCCTGCTAAACTGATTGGGATCCTGGAAATGACAACAATAAAAAATAATCAATATTATCATATATGTAATCAATTTTCAAAGTATCAATTTTCAATTACACAAATTTTACTTTGCAATTGCCTGCTTACGATGATGATGGTTACATCATTACCTGAATATTTTTACTGTGTAATAAATAAAAACTACAATTTTCAATGTGTTTCCTTCAATACTACCAATCTCTTTCTTTCTCAACTAAAACCGCAAAAAATTCGTCACTTTGAAACTAATTACAATTAATCACCACTAATGAATAACAATGTAGTAATTCATTTTTCATCATTAAAAAAGCAACACATTTGTCCTTGAGTTAAGTGGTAGAATGACCACTACGAAAATAGCTCGTCTTTATAGGAAGATGTAATGATGATGAATATGAGGAGGTGGCTTGGTGTCCTTTAATAAGATGAGAAAATAAATGCTCTCTTCTCGAGTCTGTCGTTTGAGTCATGAGGCTAGATGATACATTTCGAATCTTATCTAATGCCCTCGTTTGTGAGTCTTCTCCATTGCTATCTTCACCTTTCCCCTCTCATCGTCATTTACAAAATTGGCCTTTCCTAGTTATGTTTGAATGAATATGCAAATTGTCCTTTGCAAGTAAATGTGACAATCGAGGCAGGTATTCTTTAGCTTTGCATGTACTTACTACATTATAAATGTGCATGCAAACAGGCAGAGAAGAATAGAGTTGTGTATACGATATGACATCATACGATGTGACGAGAGTAAGAGGCGAGATGATGATGACGATGTTGATTTGATATGAAAAAATTGCCAGAGTAAGATGGAAAGAGAAAGAAGTTATTTGCATAAAAACTTTTCTGTTTCTTCTTCTCCATTTCGGCCTTGTTTCATGTCCAGCCCAATACAACACTCGAGTCATTCTTGACTGTTTGTTTTGTATTGGAAAATCTCGCGTGAGATCATGTCATTAGTCAAGTCGACTGGTTTCAACTTCATCGTCGTAATTAATTACGACTGACAAAAGCATATATTTTTAGTTTAGGCATCTGTCTGTAATTTTTGTAAAACTGCGTTAGTTAATTGTGGCGGTTGTTCATTGTTGGAAGGGATCAGCTATTTTTTTGGCTTGTTGAAATCAGAGCTGAGAGAGTCGGTATCTGGACCTATTCAAATTGGTGTTGTTCTAAAAAGTAGAATGTTTGGAGGAGGATTGCCATATGGAGCTATAAACCAAAACTAGTTGCGAGAGTCATTTCATTACTTTTTTTTAATTTATATTTTTGGGACCAGATTATATTGCTTACCCAAATGGGATGATATGGGAAGTTATTTTATTTGGGAGGGAGAATCTTTTGTTTAGTTGAGTGGCTGGTACAATAAGCTCCCTTGGTCATCAATGTACAGCTTTGAACAGCTTTGAACAAGAATTTTTTTTTACATTTGATTGAATTAGTGAGAAAGTTGGCTTGATTGGACTTTAGTTTTTGAGAGAATGTAATTTATCTAATTAATTAATGACGGACAAATACTTATCAGTGTTTATATCAGGTTCAAATTGTTTTAAAGTCAGTCAGGGGTGAAGTTGTAATTGTGTTAATAATAATAATTATTTTCCTGTTCTCTGTGTGTGCATATGGTATGTGGATGGTGTGTATGTGGCAACTGATCCAACCCAGTATCAAGAAATAAATTGGTTTTGGATTTTAATTTTGAAGACTAAACTTGTTGCGAGATCCCTTGATATTTAATATACATCCCAATTTCATCATAATTTTAACATCACAACCCTGTCCAGGATAAGGATTTGCGTACGGTTTACAGGTATGAGGGGAATGTAGATAGATATCAATACATATAATTTTATAAGTTAAGCATTACTCTACGAGTTGGCAAGTACATTGCAAATTGAGCTTTTGTCATTTTAAATTTAATTGCGCAATGTGCTTTATCAAGACTACATCAGGAATTAATCCAGTTTTTTATATTCTTTGTTTTGTTTAACAGCGATTCTCCGAATCAAATCGGGATTGGTTTGAAAACGCCCAACAAAAGTTGAAAGAGATTGGTATAGAACCTCCACTGTGTCCACCACTGATTTTTTGTCCATTACTGGGACCCGATCCGATCTTCATCGCCAATGTACCCAGCTCCTGCCTTTATGGTGGTGGTGGTGGAGGAGTGCTTGAATTGAACCCCGCCTTGGGGGTAAATTATTCGGATGTTTGCGCCACCGAGTTTTTAAAGGCAAGAACAAAATAAAATCCGTGCTTTAAATACTTCTCGTTAGAATATTAGCAATATAATATTAGAATATTCTATTATTATATATAAAGATATTTAGGACTTGAACTATCATAACATATCGTAACTTGTTATTTTAATTCATTTCTTTCTATTGTATATAGATAATATGAAACAATCGAAACAATTATCAAAAATGGCCGAACATGAATTCGACGTGGAGAGAATACTCCGAAAACATTCCCACGATGGAGAGGAATTTTACTTTGTCAAATGGGCTGGCTATGACGAAGGAGAAAATACTTGGCTCTCGAAAGAAAAATTTAGCCGGGAATGTCGTAGAGGAATGGTTAAGAATTTTGATGAGGTAACAACGATTTCAATAGATTTTTTAAATGATTTCATATACAAACATTATGCAATTATATTTAGCTTTGCTACTCCACAATCCACATCAGCTCAACAATGATGCTTATGAGCAAACAATTAATTAATTCTTATTTTCTTGAGGATACAGCCTCACCAGATAGTCTCGAGGGAGGAGTTCGACGCAGAAACTAATCAAATTCAGTGGTATAGTTCCGGACCAATTCAATTTCGTACTTGAGAAAAAGTATGGGATGAAGCCATTAGGAGAGTATCTGCTACAAAAGAAGACAAAGAGGGAAAAGAAGGTGCTGACCGTTAAGATGGGATATATGATGATATTTAATTGCGGGGGAAAGGGTTCTCATGTAACTGGAATTTACGAGAAAATGCTGGAGGAACTGAAGCCTATTTATACCAATTATGACTACGTAATCCTCCCCGTCATGTTTCACAACATACAACGGAAACATATTAACCCCAAATCGAAATCTAACAAGACAAAGCAGAAAATCCAGAAGATGATATTAAAAGCAAAGCTGAGGAAAAACGTCAATAGGTTGGGTCATCAAACTTCTCACATTACATTGCTCATTTACAAGCGGCTCCAACGTAATCGAGTGCATTGATGCCTTACATACCGAAGACGTGGCTGATGAGGCGTGGCAGAAAGTCATTTCGATTAAAAATGTGACAAACGACTACATATTTAAGGAGATTAGGCGCAAATTGGGATTTGCGAAGCTTGGTAAAGAGAACCAGTTCAATCCACTTCCAACAGCAGTCTTTTCGCCGTATGTGCACTAATGTTTATCTGATTCTGAATATTTTCCAATATAAAGACTTTTACCAAATGTTGCAATTTACAGGGGCAGCAAGATTACAAAGATTAAATACATAATAATAATTGATTTATGTTGCATATTTACTAATTGCAGGATTATCAATGGTTGTGGAGTGTTGCCGCTGAGAGTGATTGAATCAATGGTAGTTGGGGATGACTATAAGTACTACTGGGAAAGTGACTTGGACGCGCACCTGTTCTTCTTTAAAATCCGTAATTGGATCGAGACGGAGTTTAGATTCAATCTGGAAGCTTTGTGATTGCTTTCTCTAGTACTAAACAATTCAATAATAATAATTACTTAATATGCTATACAATTTCTAATCATATACTTTTTTGTCTTGATTTTCAGAGTTTTGGTGTTCATCATCAGAGTCATCTCAGCATCCCCTTCCTGCAATTCAATCTTCATGTATTTCTTTATAATTAGTCATACCATTTATTTTTTGTATAGTCAAAATAGTAATCTTGCTTCGTGATATATTCGTATAGCTTCATTGTTATACACACAAAACTATAATTAGTTAATTTTGGGGACTGGACTATTATTATGCTGTAAAGCAATGTTGTTAAATAATGTAGTGAGGAGTCGTATCATGGTATAGTATGCAAATATATATTTATTTCTATCTCAGAGAAATCACACCACGCCAGCTTCAAATCAAAAAGAACTTACCTTTCCCATTTCCTGTCAATGTAAAATTTAAAAGTGCTGTTAAGTAGAGACTGAGGCTGATGTAACTATTCTGAAATATAAACTGAAACTGGTACAAAAAAACGTGATACTACATAGTTGATTTACTTTTTATTCATAAGCAAACGGTGCACGCTTCAAACTCCATATCTAGATCAAGCTTCAATAATTGTGGAAATAACCGTACCATCTTCCTACTTTTTCTTCCAGCATCCACCGTCTCAGGACCGGAGTTGTCGTATACAAAGCCATATGAGGTCATCCTCATCCCTGTATAAAAAACTCTTTAAAAATGGCAAAAGGTGAATCGCTATCGATGTGTCTCCAGCGGCGGTCTGCATCCGACCGATGATAGATCAATCCTTTGCAGAGATGAAACGGGGTTCAAACTTTAATTTTAACTTGGCATGATTAAGTAGTATTACTTATATAGTACTTATGTTTAAAGTTAGGTTAGGTTGGGCAAGGTTTTATAGCATAAATGTGGGCGAAATAACTTGGTGGTCGTCATTTGCTTTTCAATTATTGCGCGAATGATAATCAAATGTGAAGTGCGTATGCAAAGCTGATTTTAGTAAACAGTGTTTTTAGTTTGGTTGAAATTGAGATTAAGCGTTATCAATTTTTTCCATATCCAAGTCCGCATCTTCGCAATCGAGCTCTGCAAGCATTTTGGAGCAAAAAAAAATAATTTGCACTGCGGGGAGTATGGGGAAGCAGAATTATTTGAGGTCCATTGGCATCTAGCATATCTTTCAAGTTAAAATACTTTGTCCTGATGTTATATGATATATAAGATTTATGAATAATGTTGATGGTTCTAGCAAAGAAGAAAGTTGTCAATCCTATTTCATACGTGAGATTCTACGGGGTTAACATCCGGGAAGCGCTACAGTATATGCAGCAGAAGGCTACACACATTGGAAAAGTTGGCTGCACTGGGCCGGAAGCGAAGCAGACCGTTGTAGAAACGCACATGTTTAATCGCAAGAGTACCTACCTGGTCACTGGAGAGCTGGGAGTTATAGTCTTCATGATTTGGCAATGGATAAAGTCCACCAAATCCCACCACCCAGCAATCTATTGATAACTAAAATTTCGGAGCATAATGCCAAAGTAATTGCAGTCTAATTAGACGAGACTCTTTCAGCCGGAACAATTCAAAACCATTATTCCAGTTTCGTGGACATGAGCCAGCCGATAGCCAACTTTCAGAACACATTTGCGCCAAGCTCGGACAACTGAACGCGATATTTGAGCATATCGATGAAGAGTTGGGAGTAGCGCGTATGGTTTTTTTTTTTAGCAGTTATATAAACACGAATGCAAGCTATACCCAAAATTGTCTGGGATTTTTATTTGCATCGAAATTACTACTATTGATAATTTAATTTACATATTCTATAACTTTAGCAGTATTGCTATACGCAACTTCTAGATCCTGAGCGTTTCCTCTAGCCTTTTGGCATCGACTGCTGAACAGTAAAAGTAAGTACATTGAGAGCAAGAATATTTTATAATTGACAATCTATATATGATGGGTATTAGCTAATTGTTATTTTTGATACATTTCTTTATTATATTATGAAGTTTAATTTACGTTTACAGTTGTGATCTGCTTGGAATCCATATTTAAGTTGTAGTAAAGAAATCAACATTTCTATTTTCTATATCAATCCATAGCCTTCCCAATTTCCCATAAATTTCTGGCTCGTTCTTTTTCTGATTTTACACTACATCATCTTTATCTTGCTAACCTAGTAAATTGATCATTGTTTAATTATTTGCAAGGGAACGTTATCATCCAAGTGGAAGGAATGCATAAAATTGTTTTGAAAATCAGAAGAATTAATGCGATCACTTATTGATGAGATGTCTGTTTTTTTCTCCTTACTGTCGACTAGATGACTCTTTAGATATAGTGACAATATGTATTATTACACATAAAACAAGACAAATCTGTATTTTATAATTTGTTTATTAACCTATTTTTATCAAGACTGTACATTATAATTAACAATATTACAAACAACATTAATCATCCATTGGCGCCCATTCATAGTTGGACATGATTGCATTATTTAATTTTTCATTGTTCTCAATGCATTCGTACACCAAGTCGGTTTTGTACAATGCACGACCAGCGTTCACAAATTCTTTGTTCTTCTCTTCGTCTGTTAGTGCAATGCTTACGATAAAACTGAGTTTGTTTTCGTCTGTACATTCTTTCACTTTCTCCCATTCGGTGATGAGTTGTCCCCCGTGATACTTGATGAGGTGTTCGAGTCCACTCCTGCAAACTGCACCCACAACTCCAGGCAACGGATCCACGAGAAAGAACTGGAACCCTCTGAAGATCTGAGGAGGAAGTAGGAATCCAGAAACATCTCGGCTTGGGTCACCTTCTTCGGAACCTCTGAACACCAATGGAAGCTTGTAGTGCATCTGTTGATTCAATTAATTAAACATAATGTTTTGTATGAGATAAATTTAATTCTTTGTTAAATTATTTGACATGTTTTTATTAATATAGGTACCTGAAGACGAAGATGCTGAGGGACAGACTGATACAGTGCGGCGGTAGATGATGATGTGCTCGCTGTGGCATTGCCCTTGGCTTGGGTCATTTGGTAGGCGGTTAGAAGTCGAGACTCGAACGCACGTACATTCTCTTCCAATGGTAGTTGTCCGTTGAATCCATATTGCTCCTTTGGTCCAAGTCCAGTAATTTTCAAGTACTCTTCCAGTTTAGAGTCCAACAATGAGAACCATCTTGATTTAAGCCTTTCTCCTTCAATGTCCAAGACCTAAAAAGACAAAGTAGCATCATGTTAGTTGGTTGATATAGAACTTTAGTATGTGGCTTTAATTTAATGACTCAATAATTACCTTATCATTTTGTAGCTTCAATGACACATTATGGCAAAACCACTGGTCGCTAAAATTGTAGGGTGGGCCGGCTTTCAGCACTGCTTCCACAATCTTCCGGTCTTGATGTACATAGATGGGCGGTGGGGCTTTCCCCTTCTTCTTTCCCTTTGGAGTTGACATGATGATGAAGATGAAGATCTAAAATAGTTGATAAGAGAGAAAGCATTAAAGAATGTCACTGATCTATTTCGGTTCGCACGATTCACTGTTTTGGTTTCGAAATGGCTTGGAGACTTACCTCTGTAGTTACCTGCTCTAACTGACCCGGGAATGACTGTGTGACGAGGACCTGTTAATGGGATTAGACAAATCATGATTATCATCTCGCTTATTAAAACTAGTACTTTCATTAACTACTAAAGCACATTTACTAAGGACTTTTCAGTTTTATCTTATTGATAATTACTCTGATTAGGTGAATGTTCAGTGAAAGTTTTAACTTTTGTATCTACTTTACTTTCCATGTCGATCGGGACTTACCGCTTAAATAAAGTTGGATAGATTCGGTTCGTGTTAGTTTATTTGTTAATTGCTCATGATTATAAGTAATTAGGTGAGTACAGTAATTAAACTTTAACTATCAAAAGGGCGGACACACTGTAATTAACTTTGAGCTTTAATTGTTCACATTATCCTAATTGATGATGTCATTTCTAATCTTGACTAACTTATCTTGCAAAAATTGTCCCTGCCATTTCTTCTCGTACAACTAGATATTCGCACTTTACTCCAAGTCTCACGTTAACTCTAATTAACCTTTGACCTATACTCTACTGTTAACTCTACAGCACATATAAACCCACAGATGATGAATGTAGCTAGCCAACTGTAGCTAACTTTTTACTTAATTAATTGAACTGGGAAAATTGTCTTGCTCATCTGTACATATGCTTTGTTTACTTGGGCTTGGTCTTAATTAAGCTCGGTAAAGGTCGAGTCATGAAATCTCCCCCATACAATTCTGGCGCTACAAGTTCACTCCAAACCTGTTTCGTTCCTGATGTGTTTTTGGTGTTACCAACAAATAGCGTGAAGATGGAATGAAATGATGTGATATGCTCATTTCATGCATTGTGCTCTTCCTTCAACGTCAGCGAGTGAGTAGAGAGAAGAGGAAAAGCAAGCAGAGAAAATATGCTGATGTGATATGAGTAGGTGATGGAGAGAAGTATGGAAGGAGAGTGCGCCTGCTCTACCTGCTTGATGAAGAGAACCTGCTAGAGGACCACACAGCAAAGCCTTATTCAAATTACTTGCTGGACTTGCGTGTACAATACTCGAGCAGAGTGCATGCGGAGAGGGAATATGGTCTCCAAGTAAGTGGAGTGTGAGTGCATGTGCTTTTGTTGTGGTGCATGTAAGTTTTGGCGAGTGTGAAGCTCCTGGCTCTTGGATGAAGAATCTCTGTCAAGTCGCTGTTAGCTGAGCTATTTCGGTTTTCGGTTAGATTTTTGTAGTTATATAACTCTTGAAGGATTAATTATCTACATGCGACAAATAACTTTGGAAAATCCAGTGAAAGATCTAATTAACGGTAAGTGAGCACTTGTGTGTTATGTGTTTAATTAATTATTAAATTATTTTTAGTTTAATTATTAGTTTAATTAAGTTCATGGGTCGGGCAGATAAGGACTGTGGGGACGGAAGGTTTTGGGAATTTGGTATGATATTCTATTAATTAGTAGAAGGGCCATCGGCAGTTGAACTAATTGAGTGCTGTAAGTAAAGATTTTGTGAGCTTCAAGTGAGTCGTCCTATAGACACCACCAGAACGATTGTCTCAATCAAAAAGATTATCTTCTTCTTTCTGGGGCGGGTGTCATTCGTGGAGCTCAAATAACTTTGTGATTATTTCCCTTGTCTTCCTCTGTGTAATTTGCAAAATATTTTGCATGCGCCTAGTTTTACTTTCTTCTTCCTGTTTAATTTCAGAGCATGCTTTTGTCTGCTCTACTTCGCCGGTTTCGCGCAGTGGCGAAATTGTTGGGCTCACAAGAACCGTCAGAAGCCACAAGTTCAAGGTTTTGTCGATTTTTGAAAGAAACTGTTGGTGACGGAATCATTTTAAATGCTAGCGTTAGTTTGTTATTTACATTCATGGTTTTAATGATTTTTTTAATATTAAATTTTGATGCTCTAATCATTTACCTCGATTATGATGTTGTTAATTATTGATTGTTAATAATTTTATCAGGCGTCCACTGAGGTTGAGCTGATCCGTCGGAACTGGAACTTTACAGCCAAATTAAATGTCGGGGTACGCCTGGGTGTCACTACTGGGAAGCCCGGATTTCCATCTTCATCTTGGTTGGGTATAAAGGGACACCGGAACGGTCGAGCTCTCCGTCGGAGATTATCCAGTGCTGCTAAATAATTTTAAGTTAGGCTTGCTCAATATAAGTTTCTGTTGGTAATTAGTTAATTTAAACTAAAAATTTATGTTCTTTGTTTTAAATTGTATAGTATCTCTATACTAGATATTCTATTTTAAATATTTAAGAAATAGGTTCATACATTTATTGCCTTTTGTTATTGCTTTAACCGGAAACTAATCCTGTGCTCAAAGTGAGTGACATTCATGTATACCTTAAATTATTTTCCACTTCCGGGGAAATCATTCTGATTAGTTTGATATACCAATTTTATATCTAAAAAATCTAAGGGGAATAATACTATTATTTGCTCAGTCAGTCTACAACTTTAAGTCTTGTGGTACATTTGATTTTATTTAGCTCCGATAGTTGAGCAGGAAGTAATGACAACTTTGTGCGTAATATTAATTAAACCAAGAAGGTCGACTTGTAGTTATTATAAAGAACATACAGCCACAGTAGTCCGTTTTTTGTCACTTAAGTCACAATTAAAACCCAACCCCACTGCTATCGGCTTATCTACGCTTTATAGCTGTAACCGTCCAATCTGTTGTTCTTGTTTTGCTATTAACACTGTCTCCTTCAATTGATTTCGATAATATTTTACTCTTTTTGATTGTGTCTGTCATAAATCTATGGAATGGAAATTTATTATTAGTTGATTTAATCATGATATTCAACAATGAACAACAATGAAAGGGTATTGTATTTTATTTCCGTTTTCTTATTTGTTTTTTTTTTTTAGAGTTTTGTTTCTCTTGGACCACCAATACATGTATATCTCCCTGTAGACGCAGAATATATAGTTAAATGTAAATTATAATATACATTTACTAATTGTTGTTAAGAATGCTTCTGAAATATAATATAATATCATAACATGACAATTTTATATTATCACACATAAAACAACACAAATCCGTGTTACGTAATTTGTTTCTTAATTTATTTTCTTCATGACGGTTTATTATAGTTTTCAAGTAAGTTTTAATTTTTATATTATTTATATCTAGATAAAAGGACACTTCTCTGTGTATCTATTTCATTTGGTAAGATTTATATTAAGCATCCTGTGGCACCCATAAATACTTTGTCATATTTTCATACGTTAATCTATCACCGTTTCCCAATGCTTACAATGGAACCGGTATCACTTTCTTTGTACATTTCTTCGCTTTCTCCCATTCGGTGATGAGCTGTCCTTCATGATACTTGACGAGATGATTGAGTCTGCTCTGGCATGAAGAAGAACTAGAACCCTCTGAAGAGATCAACTTCTTCGGAACCTCTGAAGGCCGTTGGAAGCTTGTAGTGCATCTGTTGATTTAATGTAATTGCACACATTATTTAGGGACCTGTAATTATAAAATTGATTTATTTGGGGCATTTTATACCATTTTATAACCAAGTTATACCTGAAGACGGAGTCGCTGAGGGACAGACTGGTATAGTGCGGTGGTTGTTGAGGTGCTTGCCGTGGCGTAGCTTTTGGCTACGGTTATGTAGTGGGTAGTTAATGGTCGAGACTCGAAGGCATGTACATTCTCTTCTAACGGTAACTGACCTTTGAATTAATACTGCTCTTCCATTTTAGAATCCAGGAAAGAGAACCATTTTGACTTTAAGCTTTCTCCTTCAATGTCCAATACCTAAATAGAAAAGATTGCTATGATTAAGTTGTCTCGAACAGTAATTACATTTAGGGATGTGAGATGAACTTGATGATTTAAAATTAACCTTTTCACTTGACAGCTTCAATGAGACATTATGCCAAAAGTATTTGTCACTAAAGTTATATGGAGGGCCGGCTTTGATCAATGCATCCACAATCTTCCGGTCCTGATGTACATAGATGGGGGTGGAGCTTTCCCTTTCTTCTTTCCCTTAACGTTTGACATGATGATGATGATGGAGATGGAGATCTAAAATAGTTAATAAGAGAGAAAGTATTAGCAACAACATCTATTAGTGTGTCCCTAGTCTACAAATGAAAGTCAAGTGAAAGTACTTAAATTTTCTTTTACTTTATGTATAATCGATCATTCCTTTTGATTGATAAGATGACAGGATTGAGATGATAAGTTGAGTAATCAACAATTTCAATTTCTGAGCTGGAGTTTCGGGTGGCTTAACTGTAGTTCTTGTGGACTGGTGAGTTGTGCTGTAATCTAAATAATGAGGGAAATAAATATCACAGTTAAGTTATAATTAGTATCTCGTCAATTAAACATTCAACATCATTTCTTTTAATTTATGCATCAATTTTTGTATGATCTCTAATAAGTCCTATCTATCTATCTGATGGTTATTCTGATCATGTGAAAGACCAGTGAAAGCACTCACCTTTCTACTCTTTTACCTATGATTGATAAGATGACAGGATGGAGACGATAAGTTGACTCGGTAGTAAAGTCAATCTCCGATGGGGCGGTGGAGCAACTCTCTACACTTTACGCCATGTCACACGCTGATGGTCACACAATAATTAACTTTAATTATTCGCATTAACTCACTTGCCTTATGAATGTTTATCTTATCAAGATATTCTCCGACTGTTTTTCACACGCTAGCGTTGATTAACCTTTGACCTCTAAATCTAATCAGCTTATTCTAAATTGCACTGGGTAGATAATCATCGTCATCTCCACCTTTGGTCTCCTGTTTACTTTTGTTTTGTTGTCTTGAATCAGCTCGGTTGATGTGGAATGACGAAATCAGTTCCTATATGACAATCCAAGGCCCTGCCTCCCCCATACAATTCTGGCGCTACAAGTGCATTCCAAACTTGTTCCGTTCTTGATGTGCATTTATCATATAGCGTCAGCTTCTGTGTTTGTTGCTTTTCTCAATTCCCTCAAATTTTCCTATTCCAAGTTTTTGTGATATGGTCATTGCATGCATTTGGCTCTTCCAAAAACGTCATCGGGTGAGAGGAGAGAGGAGGAGAAGCTGTGAGTTGGAGTTGGTGTTAGGAATATGATTTGAGGATAGAATAGGAGTGAGAGGAGCGAGGAGGACGGAGCAGAGAGTTTGTGTTGGTGTTAGGTATATGGTGTGATGGTGTGATGACAGAAAAGGAGTGCGCCTGCTCAAGGCAACTAAATGTTATTCTCTTTGTTTACAAAAATTGGAAAGACCACACATGACATATTCAAATTAGCTTACTTGACTTTCGTAAAAGGTTCGACCAGCTTTGGAAAAGTGAGGGAATAAGTGATATGAATGCATCATTGTTTGGGTGCATGTAATCTTGTCGAAATAAAAGCTTCTTCTGTGGGCTGATGAATTCTTGTAACTAAACTCGTCGGATATCTTATTCCTGTTCTAAAATCATCTTATTGCAGTAGTTGTACGGTCACGGTTTGGCAGTATCTGAAGATAAAGTGTAAAGTCCAGACTACTCTTTTTGCGGTAAGTGAGCAATTAATTAATTCAATTTTTTTAATCCATTAAGTTCATGGGTCAGGAGTGGGGGACGAGATTTTTGGGGTTTGTGTGGTGAATCCATTATTAGTGACGAGATTCGAAACGCCAGGATGTTCACAGTGTTCAGCATGATTGTAATTACAGATAACAATGATTGTGGGAATTATTCGTGTGCTGGGGTCTTCCCAATTGCAAGCCGGTTTACTCCGCGGAGGATGGGCTGGAATCCTTCCAAGGGTCCCGCCAGGGGCAGGATTTTCTACGTCCATATTTGGTTGGATTAAATCTCGAATTAATTCCCGAATCACTGTGTGTGACACCGTAAGTGTTCTAATTTATGCAATTGTCTCCATTAGCTAACTAATCAATCTTGGTCAATAATATACGGTGATCAACTTGACAGATATTATGTTGTTTAAGTACATTAAAAAATCTGTACTTTTCTTTTTATAACAGGTCACCAGTGATGTCAACAGTACCCGGAAGAATTGGGAACTGAATGCGGAAGTAAGATTTGGTTTCAATGTTCGAGCAGCTCCCTCGTCAACTCTTCGTTCGGTGCCGAGACGTCGAAGATCTCGATCCAGAGTTGTACCCATTCCTGGACGTGCCTCATCATATAAGTAATAGTTATCTCAAATCACATTTATGTTTAGAGTAATATAGTTTAGTTAGTTATAGTGCACCTTTTCTACACTTATTCTTTAAATTAAATCCCGCACGTTCATTGTTTATCGGCATATTAACAATTTTTAGACAGACCTCTCATTATAACTAGTAAATAATTCGGTAAATGCTTTAAATGGTATTAAATTAAAGGGTATTTTTATTTTATTTCTGTTTTCTGATTTATTGTTTTTGAGTTTTGTTTCTTTTGAGCCACCAATACATGCATATCTCCCTGTAGTACTCTCTAGTGTCATGTATAAATGTCTCGTTTGTGTTTTAAGTGAAGCATAATTCATTGGGTGTATCTGTATTTTATTGATTTATCATTATCCTAAATTCGACTATTTGACTAACCGTGTTACGTAATTTGTTAATTAATCTAGTTTTTTCATGCCGGTATATTACATTTTTAATTAAGTAACTTTCATTTGCTTTATGATTTTTATCTAGATAAAAGAATACGTCTCATCATACGCTATTAAGCATCTTTTGGCACCCATAAATAATCGGTCATAATTTCATGTGTCAAGTTCTCACTGTATTCTATATAGTCGTACATCAAGTCTGTCGCGTAGATTTCATGGCCTATCATTTTCGCAAATGCCTAGTTTTTCTCTGCGTCCGTTTGCTTACAATGGAACCGGGTTCACTTTCTTCCGTACATTTCCTCACTTTCTCCCAATCTGTGATGAGTTGTCCGCCATGATACTTGACGAGATGCTCGAGTATACTCCGGCATACCATCTCCACAACTTCAGGAAAAGGAGCTGAGGAGGAAGTTTAAATAAAATTGAATTATTTTGGTCATTTAAAACAATTATAAGTTATACCTGAGACGGAGTTGCTGAGGGACAGACTGGTATGGTGTTGTGGTTGTTTAGAGCTGTGGTGCATCCCATGTCGTTTCTTTGGGCCATGTTTATGTTGTGAGCTGTTAATAGGTGTGACTCGAACGTATGTACATTCTCGTCTAACGGTAGTTGTCCGTAAAGAGTCCAGTAAAGAGAACCACCTTTACTTTAATCTTTCTCCTTTAGTCTCCAACACCCCCAAAAAAAACGAAACCATTATTATGATAAAGTTCTCAAGAACAATAATAAAACTTTAAGGTGTGAGGTTAAATTGATGTTAAATATTAACCTATTACGCTTATCCTTTTGGAGTTTCAATTATGCATGTGCCAATACCAGTTGAGACTAACGTTGTATCTGTGACCAGATTGGATCACTGCTTCTACAGTTACACGATCCTGTTCCACATAGATTGGCGGCTGAGCTTTCCCCTTCTCCTTTCCTTTTCCATGACGTGAACATGATGAAGATGATGAGCCTGACCTTGTGATGATGTTAATATCTAAATTAAAATGTGAGAAAGTATTAACAACAACATCTATTCGTGTGTCCTTAGTCTACATTTGTCGATGGTTTCGATATAGCCTATAAGGTTACATTTGCCTGAACTTGTCTGCTTCGACTGACCAATGAGTTAAATCATAATTATCATCTCGCCAATTAAACCTGCTACTTTCAACTTTCACTATCAATCATCATGAACATATGCTGGACATTATTTAATTGCTGTGCTCAGGTGAAAGGCAAGTGAAAGCACTTACCTTTCTACTTTACCTGTGACAGATAAGATGACAGGATGGAGACGATAAGTTGACTCTGCAGTGAAAACAATCTACGATATTATAATTTTTTTGATTTTGACGCAGTGTGTATTAGCTACCAGTTTTATTGTCAATTGTTGGGTTTTTATTTTTTATTTTTCGAATTAAGATGCAGTCCATCTTTGACTCGTCTCCTTCCGATTGGAAATTTGAAATGCAGGTAGGTGTCGAGGCTAAAGTTCAAAGGGCCTCCACTGATATGCTGGACCGTGTATAATACTCAACTTGCATTTTGCTCGCTGAAATTATAAATTGGCAAATGTGCCATTCATTTTTCATTTTTTATTTACGGGGGGAAACCTTCCCCTAGTAATGTAAACTAAAGCCAAGAGAGAGAGAGTGTTGCAATAAGTTGCAAATTAAGTAAGTAACCACATCGATCTGCTCTAGCTCCAGGTTGAATAATTACGAGATTGTAAGATTTGTCTGTATGAGAGCGAGAGTGGATGTGACGGTTTGCGATATGATGAGATGGGTGCAAACACGTCATTATCAGACAATGCAAAAGTGTTACAACGACCTGATATGATACATGATGATATGAAAATGTTTTTTGCAATGGGCTATTTTTCAAAACATAAAGGTCTCCACCATCAGTTTGAAAAGCTCTACTCTCACGTCATATCTGCTTCCTCCAAAATTACTACAGGATTTACCTCACAATTATTACATATTTGACGATTGGAGAAACTAGCTGGTTCATATTTTGTATCTGCAAAAACTATGAATTATTATAAAAATTACAATCAAATTCCCTCCTTGTCTACTGAGTTTTTTCTTGAGTTTTCTCTCACAAAAAAATTAGGTTCTTGTCTAGCGTTGCGTCGAGTGTGAGGTCTTGGGTCAAGATGCCCAGCTATGTACCAGATATAATGTCTAACAGAAATTTTGAAATGCTGATTGATTTTCAAGGATTAGGAAAGATATGAGATTATAAGGCGGACAAGGAAGCCGTGTAAAAATTAATCCGAGATTTTTCACATATTAAATGATGCTTAGGTCTCTCATATTCCGTAAAGCTGGTTTAAAATTAGTTCACCTTGTTTTTTAACGATACCATATCTGCATTTTCTTTTGAAAAATATGAAAAGCAGGTAAAACTCACTGACTCATAAGACGACTAAAGTTCTTTATTTCTATTTGAACATATATAGCCGCTTTCTCATTATAGTAATATTTAGTTATTTACATTTTACTCGCTCTCCTGTAAAAATAATTGGAAGTCAATGATCTCCACCTTATCATCATCATTATCGTTTAATAATATATTTCGATTGTCCTTTATTAAAGATGGTTGTCACAGTTCGAGCGTATATATCGCATAACTCTTTCCAATGCCCATTATTCAAAAGATGCTGGTGTATGGGGGTACCCAAATCCCAGAGGTATACTTTCACATTTCCTCAATTTCACATTACGAATATACATTATGCATCCACAAACTAACTATAACATAATATTACCTATTTACATGTGAATATGTTTGTGAATATAATGATTAGGGAAACTCCATTCCTCCACCGGGTGAAAATATGAAAAGAAAGCAAACGGATGTTCTGTCTTCTGTCTGCTTCTTTTTGCTTATCCACAAATAGGAAGAGGGGGACGGGTGTGTGAGGTTTTATATGAGAAAATAATAGTTTGGCATACATTTTACATACATGTCTCCTCCTTTCTATTTCACATTAGATTGTTTTTGTAGTTTTTTTCGCTTTCTTTTTGTTTACATTATTCTTCGATTTCTTTCCCGTTATTTTTAAAAATTCGGTCAGCGTGTGGACATGTATGTAACAGATTTGTACAAGATATATGTATCCATGCACATTAATCTTGTCACCAAATACTGTATATATGTATATATGTGGAAAGTACCTATATTTATTTGAGAATGTTAAAAATTGCGGAATATTGTACATTGGCGTCCAGAAGAACATAAATTGTCTTTTTGTGAAATGGTTGTGTGTGATTCAGTCTGTCTGGTAATAATTGAAACATACATGAAAACGGGATCAGTTTGCATAAAAGTGATAAAAAAGTATGTTTGCTCTTGCAAAAGGATATAAATTTATACCCCATACTCCAATCAAAATGCTCACTTGAGGATTCGATTTATCAAAGTATGAAATGATAACTAGCAAGAAGAACTAGTTTCTACACGTAAATATCATTGTTAGATTAACATATAGCCATTTGTCATGTGTTTACTATCAAGATATAGTTTACACATGTAAATATAGAGTGTACATTTTCGATCCTTTATAATTTATTTTGCAAAATCTCCATTTGTACGAGAAAATATTATAATTATAATTTATAATTGCAACTGTGATTTGTGTCAGGAATCTAAAACAAATTTTGATCAATGGATGACGGATGTATACATCATTAAATATGGAAGCATCTCCCAATCCAAGTCGATTTCAACCTTGAGTTCTGTTTTCTTTGTTGTCAGGATTTCTTCCATATTATTCCAATAACATTTTCCACGTGATCCGATTTCTAACTTGAACGCGTTATGCAGTATGTTCACTGCTTTTTACACCGAAAGTGGAAAATAAAATATACAAATAAAAATAATATTTTGTCATTGTTAAAGTATTTTGGTTTTTATGTGCGAACATAACATGAAATGCTCAGTCACATCAAGATTTGCGGATGACGGATACAATATATATGGACGTATAGATCTTTTCCTTTGTCCGTTTCTTTTCGTCCTGATGTGAATCATATTCAAAATCATATTAAAAAAATCAGTAGTTTGTTTGCAGTGATTGAACCTAATCATACAAGATGATGTTTGAAAGTCAAAAAACCTAACATTCATGTTATAACATGAATAAATTCCACACGGGGCATTTTGAAATACATCATACTGCCAGAATATTCCCAGTTGCAAAATGTGTGGTTTGATTGCTAAACATGAGTAGCACCGTATATTCTTTAGTCTTCCACTCTGTGTAAAACAACAAAATAAACATCTATATGTTCGGCTTGCGTTAAATCAACAACAATTGGCCAACAACAACAACCAAAATTACAATATTTACTATAACATGACAACATTTTGGAAATGTCCGTTGTAGCCTGAGGGGTGAAGCATCTAAGTTTCATTGAGTTGTGGGGATGACGGATATAATAAAAATGGACGTATGGCTCATGCTTTTTTTCTTCTTTGTTTTCTCTTTTCACAAAATGAATTCTCTTCCCAATGTATTTAATGTAAAATGCAATGCGCAGTAAGTGATGCTAATTATATTAATTAAAATGTGTGTAAATGAAACTTTATACTTTATATGAAGAAGAACATTGATGAGTGGAAGTGTGTATGAGATAACAAAAGAAATTTCTCTTAATGAGATCCTAATTGTTGTAATTTTGTCGTAAACTGTATATATAATGCTTTCACTTGCGTTTGTGGAATGTAGTTGTAAATGTAGATTAGTTGAGTGCATCTTTGTGATGAGTTGGAGTTTTAATATGTGAGTCTATTAAATTAATGTAAATATTTTGTTCACTCTGTAATATAAAAGACAATTTCTTTCACCTCCCATCGACAAAATCAATTTAATTAAGTAATGATTAGTAGACTGTATGAAAGAAACTTTTGGCAATGTGGTGAGGAACCCTTGCCTCCATGAATCAGGGACACAACCAGACCCAAAAGAATATTTTTTTTTGTGGTTGATTATGTGACATAATCCATTTCACATTTCCGTAAAATTACTGTGGTACTTCTTCTAGATGGTAAGAAGGATGGAAGCTTTTTCAGGTCCAATGGGGTGTCCGTATATGGTATAGCCATAACCGTAAGGAATGCAAGCAACAGTAGTTTATATGCGCATTTCTTCTAAAATTAATTGGAAAGTTTTGTCCATACCATATCGTCATTATTTAAACATTGCCATGTACCATTTGTGTTCAATGTCCGTACGGGACCGAGTGTGGAGGAACAGCTCCAGCTCCAAGCAAAATGATATAGAAACAACGATGATATTTTGAGCTGGAGGAAACCTTGCTTCCCCTTTTGGGAATCTATACTCAGACCTCATTCGAGCCACTCCAAACACCTTAACCCATAGGTACCGCTGGCTCCACCCAGCCAATTCTCTATATTTTATCTTTCATGTATTTTTTTCCTGCAATAGAGATAAAATATAGTATACTAATTGAATTGTTGTACTGTTTCAACTTTTCTTTTGATTTTTTCAATATCAAATGATTCAACGAAAAATGACCATTCGTACATAACAAGACTTGAAATAACTAACTACATCTGGAAAATGAAATAGTAAAGGTGAATCACAATTTTGCTTCAAGGTGCACATTTATGTAACTGGCATAATGTGCCATTAAATGGACATAATTTTCGAAATGCTGATTGCATTGCAAGGATTATGAAAGATATAAGACGATAAGGCGGATAAGGAAGTCGTGTAAAAATTATTCCGAGATTTTTCACAATTAAAATGATGCTTAGGTCTCTCATATTCCGTGAAGTTGGTTTAAAAACAGTTCACCTTCATCATATTGTGGGAAATAAAATTGGTTTTTAATGATATCATATTTGTATATTTTCCTGAAAAATGTCGAAAGCTGACAATACTGATTGACTCATAAAACGGATTATCATGCTCAACATAAATTTCCGAAACTATATTCATTCACATATATTTTACACGCTCTTCTGCAATAATAATTGGAACTATATGACCTCCCCCTCATCATCATCATCTAATAATATATTTCGAATTCTGAATTAGCTTTGCTATCTCTATGTAATAATTTTTATTTTTTTCCACAAGTCAATATCTTTATCCGTATGTTTCATTTTTTTCTCTCCGTGTGAACTGCAATGAAAAATATTCGGTTGTCTCCTATTATAAGACAGCATAAACGGTTGTTTTCATTGCAGTTGTCGTCTTAATAGATAGTCCATTGTAAGAACTCATTCTGGTTAGAAACTGTAGAATGCATAGTTCACACACGAAATATTGTTCTCCTCCTACTTTACTTACGAGTGAATGGTTTCTGAAAGGAAGGACTTGAATT
This sequence comes from Pseudosinella alba, assembly GCA_034700485.1. Lineage (NCBI taxonomy): Eukaryota > Metazoa > Arthropoda > Collembola > Entomobryomorpha > Entomobryidae > Pseudosinella > Pseudosinella alba. The sequence continues at coordinate 22,625 of JAQIXQ010000606.1, forward strand.
ACAAACATGTAGTATAAAAGACATCTATTTTTTCAGACAAAATTTTGATGTGAATAATCTGATTTTTTTCATGTCATTTAAAAATAAAGTTGTTATTCATATTAACATTTTTGCGATTGTACTTCCTTAATGATTTCTGGAGACCCGTTCTAATATTCGGGAAGAAATATTGAATAAGAAGAAGTCTTGCCTACTTCCTAATTATTAAAAAAAAAAATCTTTAACTTTATCAGGGAGCTAAGTAATTCTCATTTTGTGGGGATTGTGGTTTGTAGATGACGTTGATGATGAGAGATCTTACACTTGTAGGATATGAGTGGAAGCACAATTATGGGCGTGTCTCAAAACTTTATTTCTTATATAGGAAATGATGTGTATAAAAATACATTTATAAAAAATATATTTTTCCAAAACAAAATTGTTCCGATCACAACCACCCATCATTTTTTTTTTGTATTGTATCCTTTCTGGTTACCTCAAACATTCTCTTAAATCAGTATTCCGACGGTTTTGTTGACAAAGAAAAACTAATACATCATTGAAAAATAGTTTACAATAAATACGCTTTACTTAACAGACTCGACTGATATTGTGATAGCTGTAACTACAAAATGCGTTCATTGCAAATCCCATGCTGGTTCTGCTTTGGATTTTTGTTGAAATGTTTGATGATATTGCCTGTAGGGTTCCATGTAGTTTTTAATGATTTTCAAATAACAAGCGTCTACAACTGAGATGAGGGATGCATACGGATTTTCCTCTTCATTATAGCTGGAACTTAGATTCTGCTGTCAAAACAAACACGCTATAACATTTTAGCATTTTATGTCTCGCAATATTTATATCCTCAAATTGACATGCAATTATTAATAACTAATCCGGATAATTGGGGGATTTGGCAATAATAATCAGGTGCCAAAATAGGCTAGTTATTGATTATCCTGGAATGTATTTCATGATATTAATATTATTATTATTATATAAAAGTCCAAATCAATTGAAAGGCAACGGCAATCAAAATAATCCGTACTCTGCAAATTGTACAATTTTCCGTAAAAAATAACCCGATGATAAAAGTCATACTTGCTAATAATTTTAAAAATATTAAGTAAGTTTATTTGGATTGAGGTGGCTGTGCGTCCATTTTAAGTGTTTATTGTATCCGTAGACCTTAATATGAATTAGGTTCGTTGTACTCATAGCTTACGGAACGTTAATTTATTACGTATTCCAGTAAAATGCAGGACATTGGAGTAGCGTTGATAATTAAAGATATGTTTTTTAATAAAATTCATATTTAATAATCATGTTAATTGTTATATGAAGTCTTTATTGAAAATGAGTCATATATTTCTTCATAATGCCGTGTATATATGATCCACTTGCAGTCAGTATAAAATCATTGTAAGCTTGTTGCTGATTGATCTTTACCAATTCATTTTTTTTTAAATCTGTGATCATCTTGTATCGTAATCTTTCATCTGACAACATAAATTTTCATCTCCATCTTTTTTAATTTATCTAATTTGCCCAAAAAAATAAAACAAGAGTAAAATATGAGATTTAGCTTTACGTAAAGAAAGGGTGCCAAGTATTAACAAAAGTACATTATTTGAAGCTTGAACGTTTGTTACTTGCAGTGGTTAAAAATTTCCATTCATTCCATCCTCAAAATGGATTTAGCATTACACATTTCATACATAGAGCTTTGCCATTTAAACTGCAATAATAAGAATGTGATTTAGTTGTTGTGTTTGGTGTTATTCCTCTGTAATACAAAATATGCTGTTTTCATTTTTCATTTAGCTTTAATAAGCAACAATAGAATTGAAGCTTTGACTGGACCTCGATTGCAGCGTTTCAACCATCTAATAATCATTCTCTCGGAAATCATTGGGGTTGTACTGGGCACATATCCCGGTTAAGAGCTTGACTTTGAGGGTGAACTGGAGCCTTTCAAAGAGACTGGGAAGAGTTACAAAAATCCGCATACGGAAAGGA
>JAQIXQ010000607.1:0-24527 GCA_034700485.1 Pseudosinella alba
GAATGTCTCGGTTCCGGCAGTCACAGCTTTGCTCAACAGGGTTATCGTCATTAGGCACACAAGAAGATGGAAGATATTTTTGATTAAATCCGGTAGTTTTTATAATATGTATTTGAATTCAACAGTTAAACCAAACCCACCTTAAATATTTTTCTGGACGCAGGACAAAGTCTCGAGCCAGGAAACGCCAGGTTCCGTGGGGATAACTTGCTTAACTTAAGTGTGATTAGATTGGTTGCGGAAATACCGATATACTTCCTAAGCCTACTAGATCTTGAAGTTGTTAATCGGAGCATGTCTCTATCCAAAATGATTAAACTCTCCCTCGAAATGACTATTTTTTTTCCTTAAACAAATTATCGCTACTTTTGTTTTTCTTTTAAATTTAAAGCAAAATATTTATCCTGTTTCTATTTAATTATCATTTAGCACCCCCTCCCTTTTTGGTATTCGTAATTGGTATATTATTTTTCGTTAAAATTGCAATTAGGTAGGCTTGTTTTTATTTAATTTAGTTTTCTAAGATGCCCAGTCTTTCCTTCCTTTTTCCATAATTTCATTGACAGAATGATGATGGAAGAATTGGGTCAAAGATCTTCATTCTCTGGAAAAACAACAAAATTGGTATTAAATATAAATTATTTTTTGTCAACACTGGAAAATATAATTATTTTTTTTTAATTTGTGTGTTGATCTTCGTAAGGCAGATACTTTAATACTAATTTTACCTGCAAACAGAGATTCTTCCAGGAAGGTCAATAAATGTAATTGCCCCAAACGTAATTTTCCATTTAATGTTTTCCCAGCTCATGTCCCGTTAGCCATAACATAACATCCATACGTAACTGACCTGCAGTTATCTTAAATTAACTTTATTCCATGACTAACTATATTTAGCGATGATCCATTAAAACGAACAGGACTAGATCCACAGCCAACAGCACCCATGCAAACAAAAACATTTGCAAAAACAGAAAATCGACCAAGACGAGATTCTACGTGAATCAATCACGGGCTAACTTTGCACTTTAAAACTGATTCTTAATTTACAACTTACTACGTATTTCGCTTACATTAATGTAATTAAATTACCGAAGAAATAATACTTCATTGGATTGCACCAGGCAATTATTTTGTTGGATACAAAACTAAAAATAAAACGGGGATGAGGATTCTTGAGGACTAGTCTAACTGCTCAACAGTTAGATTTTAAGATAATTACATGTACCTAAAACTAACTGTGTAAATATCAACTCGTCTTCATATTATTAGAATTAACTTTTAATTAAATCGGGATCATTTAAAGAAACGATTTCCAAAAGGATCTAATTCAACTTGGTTGAGAGAACATTGCTTAAGATTATTTGATAAGCACCTTGATCGTAAATCGTAGAACTAATTACGTCCTTAGCGACATAGCTGCAGTTACATATTTACATTAACAAGTATACGACAAAGTTAAATGATAATTACGTAGCTAATTTAGTTAGGCCAGATAGAAGAGTAACCTAACTTATATTTGATGAATCTGGTCTGTCTTTGTCAGCCCAGCAGAACAGCTGGTGCAGTATCTCTACACCTGTTCATGTCTCGTGTGGGGCATGTGTGGGTGGGGAAGTCAAGGATAATATGGCTATATTATGGCTAGACAGACGGAGAGGAGTGAATGTACTCATGTTCATTTCATATCATATTCATGTGCTGAGTGCTGATGATAAGATGTAAAACTGCTTTGGGCCAAGCGTAAATGCAAAATATAATGAATGAATTGACTGATAACTGCTTATCTAACTAGTCTTGCATTGAGCTTAATCAAATATGCGTAGTCAATGCAGTCATTTCTTCTGAATACAGATACGCATATCAAAGATCTATAGCCTTTTCGCTAATCCCAAATATACGATTTTTCATAGGGCAAATGTCAAGGTCACAGGATAAGGAGAAAAGAGTTGGTACATTTTACATAAATAAGCTAATGAATATTTCTTGTCCATTTCTATTTTGATTTTCGACTGGAAAATTCACATTACTCCCCAGAAGTGCTGTTAACATTCACCTATATTCATCATATTATTTACAGGCTGATAATAACAGCTCATCTCAGTTTGCCCCAGATTACTCCAGCATCGGCAGTGAATGAGAATCAGAAGAGGCCACCACCGTAATGGTCAGTGGCAGGCAATAAAGTAATCAGAAGCGAGTTGGCGAGAAAAATATTTTGCCCTATCAAACTTCTATGTTGATGGTGGATGACATTTGATGATGATGTTTTGGAAGTGACCCCAAATCACTCCCATCAACAGATGCATGCAAATGAAGCAATGAAATTCAGTAAAATAATCAACAACAATAGAAATGAAATAAAAGTGGGAAGTAGGCTGAGAGGTAATTTGAGAACTCGAATTGTAAAAATTGATCTGCAATTGTCTAAAAGTCAATCACGTACAAAAGAATCATGTGAAATATGCTGGAATTTTTGTTCAATTTTGTCACGATTTTTACACAGTTCGATGATGTTACCGTGACATAAAATTTGAAAAAAATGTGTGTGGCCTGAAATGTGGAATGAAAATACTTTGACCACACGAAGTCGGAGAAGTGACCGAGTACATTTTAGTATCTAGTCAAGTCGCGACTTGACTTGATGATGAGACATCATAATAATAATTATGATCATAGTACATGTCTAACAATTATGCTATGTTGGCCGTGTGAATTTTAACGGTGGACAATGATTGATAACATGATTACTTTTTAATAATACACCATCCAGCAATTATTGTATATATTAGTAAATTACTTCCGTCTCCGTTCATGTCCACGAAATTTTTAAATTGTTTTAAAAATACAATTAAATACTAATACTATTATTTGAATACTATGATTTGTATGTGGGCCAAATGAACGAACTAAATCCATCTGTGTGGATGAATATATTTCAGGATCAGTGAAAACTCAGATTTTTGATATGGAAATTTTTTGCATAGATATATAATTACAAGCAATTTACTACAATATATTATTTTACGTTTTTCCATTTCTGCTAAAATGGAACTGAGAAAGTGTATAATATATTAAATAGCTTTATTACAGTGGTGGCCAGGCAAAATCTATTCTGTCATTTGTATAACATTAGATAGTGCATGCATCCCGTCGTGATGATTTATGGAATTAGGCTTTGAAAAATCATGTTTTTGCTTACAATATTTATAAATAAGGTAAGGTTTTTTGGGCTTTAAGGTATAGTGCTACTAATGCTAGTAAACCAAACATATATTATTATATATTTTGCAAGGAGGGCAGAGGCGAGAGCTCATGAGCTTACAAATTGCTTAATGCAAAATCATTGATGTAGGTAGTTGTCATAAAATATTGATCACAATTTACTTATTCGACCTTGAGCGCATGATCCATGTTTGTATGCTCGAACTGCTACTGATCTGATCTGATACTGTTTAATGATTGATGATGAGTACAGATTTATATTTGGAATTTGGATGCGATGATATAACTTTGTACGAGAATTGTCCTAACCAACAGCATCTAGGTCTAGTTCTAGTCAAACTTTAAAAAATATTATTATTAAATTCCATTCAATGCAATAACAATTTTTACTTGAATGTCTTAGATTGTTTTATGTTTGTACTTTTGATGAAGGTCCATTAAGGTCGTCTTTTTCTTAATTGTAATCTATGGGCAGGTGAAAAAGTGCAAATATATATGTAAATATATCCATGTATGAAGCCAACAGTTCTTTGGTGTTAGTGTTGAACCGAAATCCAACCCAATTCCAATTTGTAGGTTACACCTCACTTCTGTCTGGAATGAGCTCCTTTGTTCATCTTTCATTTTTTGCTGTGAAAAATGCAGTCCTAATGTATGGTATTACTCGTGCCAATTTTGCATTTTTAGCAATGTAGCTTTAGTATGCTGCTTGATTGCATTTTTTTTTGCCAAAGCAACTTCAACTTGTCAATTTGCAAAACTATCCAGTTGAAATCAATTCATTTTCATTTGGTATGTTCTATATCGAATGCGATGCAGCCATGAACGCGACATCAACAGAGTGCCTATGCAGTCACTTTCATATTTCGTTCAAGACAATCTAATTATATCCTCAGGCAAGATTTCGTTGGGATTTAAACAACTTAAAAAAAACGTATACGTATATACATAAATGACTTTTGTTGTCTCATGCAATGAACTAAGTCGAGAAGGAATCTTCTTATCTGAAATTCAGCAGTCTCCATTCAACTTGACTAGGCAGGTTCGGTTAGGTTGGCATTAGACTGGATCGGGTTTGAATCTTTGAAGTCAAACCAACAGAGATGCACAAGTGCCGAGGAGGCAGGCAGGTTTATGCAAAATTGTTTTTTTTATGTTTTTTAAAGAGAATAATCAAGCCACATAGAATAGAATGCAAATGCTGTACAATTTCCTCCGTGCATTAGTAACTTTAGGCAGGCAAGCAAAAGCCCCTACCTACCTGGCCTGGTAACAAAGATCAACTTTTTGCATGCAATCCGTCTGTTTGTCAACAAGTTTTACATGATTTTTTTTCGCCATCACATTCTCACTGCACTCCGACAACTATTCACTGGTTGAATGAACAATGAAGTTTGTCTGATGTCCATATCATGATGATGATCGTGATCATCCCCTTGGGACCTTTTCATTTCGAATTCATATGATGATGATATCTGATGATGTTTATGCAGATGCTATAATAAATACTGAACTATTCATCTCTGAGGCTGGCAGTAACTAAAACGTGGAGGAGTAATTCGGAGGAGAACTCGTCTCCAGGTGATTTTCATCCTGATCCTGTGAAATTATTAAAGTTACTTTTTATGTTGCTGGTCTGAAAAAAAAAAACAGTTCTAAATAAAGCAAAAAGTATATATGACTGGATTGTTTTCGAAGTTGACAATTGCAAGACAAATTATTCAAGATAAAAAAAAACTAGTATCATATAAAACTAAAGTGTTACAATGGGGGCGGAACAGAGCCAGTTGCTGTAAGTACTTTTTATTATTTAACTAAGAATTTGTCCGATTTTCATTTAATTGAAATTCCTTAAAGATACGTTACCCGATTCAATTTTTCGCGAGTTAGTGAAGTGGTTGACGTTAGCCTGGATTAGTATTTCAAATTGATAAGAATTATTCATGACTTAACTACAAATACTTCCAATCCCCTTAAAAACTGGATCGTGTGTAGTTTGGGCTGTTTTATATTTCACCTCTCATACCTCCTCATCCTATATCCAATTCCTCATATATATATAATCAAGCAACCGAAAATCTACCGATTGTATTGAATTGGAAATTTAACTGGATTACTTTGAACTAGAGTTACCATATTTACAAGAGAAATTGGCATAGTTGTAAATAGTACAATGAAATGAGTAAGTAATAGGAAGTGTCGCAATTTCCCCAAATCTTTAACGTACGTTACCTACATCAGTCGTGAATTCGATAAATATTTGCATGTAGCATAAATATATCCGATCGGAACGGAATCCGAATCCAAATATTGATGGCTTGGCTATTGAACCAAAACCAAAACGAATGAAATTCTTAACTCCCCTGGCTCGTTAAAATTGCAACAAGTTTATAAATGAACTATTTTTTTTTTAAATCCAATGCAATGATTTTTAATGATGCTGAAATTTGCATATGAAAGAGCCATCTTTAAATAAGATTGCAGTATTACATGAACCGCCATGTACCATAAGTAATTTGATAGTATCAGATAGGTAGATTAGTCGTTTACTAGCTAAAGTCACGCAAGTTTCTTTCTTTTTTCGGCAATCAGTTCATTGCATTTTATGGTAAAAGTACAAAGGAATATGCATATATAAAAAATAACAATACAATTTGGCATGTTTTACGCCAGTTCAGCAACGCCGCTGCATTTTACAGTACCTATTTTTAAATTGGTTTGGGAAAAAAAGAATTGTTTAGAAAAGGAATTGTTCCTGTTTTGTTCTTAATTGGTCCGCCGAAATGGCTCTAATAAACTGATTTGCATATTTCCATTGAGATTCTCATTTCCAGTCATTTTCCTGTTCCAGACAAGGCATTTTCGTGATTTTATGAATGAAGTCTTTTTTATCTGATATGATATGACTGATCTCTGTCAACTTTTTTGTCACTGCAGGGCGGCAAACGTGCGACAAAACAATGTCAGCTTTTCCATCAACGGACAGGATCACACAGGTACATAAACAGTTTTATGAATGGCAGATTAATCAACAAAGATTTGACGGATGGGGATGGGGATCGCGTGACCCATTCATGAAGATGAACAATCAACTCACAGCATGTCTCATTTTTAAATGACCTTAGTAAACGCCGAGGTGGACAAGAGTGTCGGTCCCAGGACACTCCTGGTCGACTACCTTCGCGAGAAGATTGGAGTGACGGGGACGAAATTCATGTGCAGGGAAGGGGGATGCGGTGCTTGCGTGGTATGAAACAAGTACCTTTCGTAATTATGTATACACCATGGCTGACAATTTAATTGGGAATTTAATTACGTATGGAATTTAATATGCGGCTAGGTCTCTGTGAAATCAAAAGATCCGGCGACGCAAACTGATGTGATCCGGTCTGTTAACTCGGTATGACGAGAGAATTACGTATTTCAATTTCGTTAATTAATATACTTAAGGCTATTGTCTATTGCGGTTTCATGCTGGGGGAATGTGAACCATGCTATTCTTTTGATAGGGTTGGATAATTAATTGAAGCATAAAAAACTATTACTTTTGTCAAAACAAATAGTGCCTACTTCCGGTCTTTGCCTGTGATGGAATGGAAATTACGACGATTGAAGGGCTCGGGGATAAGAAGAAAGGATATCATCCCCTTCAGAATAAAATTGTCAAGTTTAGCGGAACACAGGTAAGGAATTAATTAGATACAACTATTTTATGGATGGAAAGCAATAAAATGGATGTTCATTAATTTTATAATGTCTTTATATTTAGTGTGGCTTCTGTACTCCAGGAATGATTATGAATATGTACAGGTAAGCTGCAAAATGATGGAATTTGCGTGATTAACAAAATAATGTTGTCTATAATTGCGGCCGGAATTGTTTCTAATGGCAAATGAATTTTAAAAGCTTATCAGAAACCAAGAAAGGTGCAGTGAAGGCCCAAGAAGTTGAGGATGCCTTCGATGGGAACATCTGCCGTTGTACCGGTTACCGACCCATATTGGATGCATTCAAGTCCATGTCCGTGGATGCCCCGGAGGAACTAAAGAGGAAATATGTGGGGACTGATATTGAGGTTGGGCTTACCTTCAGCCATGTACCTGCAAAAAATATTAAAGTTATTGCTAAATTGTTAATGAAATGTGCTTAATCCAAACGTTAGGATTGTCTGGGTTGCCCTTGCAAGCCCACCAATGGACAGCTTAAAGAAGGACCCTCCAGTTCGACATCGGAAGAGGATGATACCGAGTCCTTCGAGACCTGCTATGACAGTTCCCCCATGTATGTCAAGGTCGGAGAGAATGGGGACGAGTGGATGAAGCCGGTCACATTAGCCGCACTCTTCGAAGCGCTACAGAGATTCACCGCAAGTGGCACGAAATACCGCCTGGTAGCTGGAAACACTGGAACGGGTTGGTTTGGATGAAGTTTTCCCTAATTTATAATTGAATGTGCTTGCAAATTTTTATCCAATTTAATTTACTACTTTTATGGCGTTTCAGGTGTATTTAAAAATGATGGCCCATATCAAGCTTATGTCGAGGTAAACCGAATCCCCGAATTGAAGCAATCCTCAATAAAGGCGACTGACGTGTGGCTGGGAGCAAATGTGACCATTTCCGTGGCAATCGACTTACTTCAGAAAGCGGGGGAGTTGGATGGATACAGCTATTGTGGGGATATTGCGAAACATTTGAAACGAGTTGCGAATGTTCCCGTTAGAAATGTAGGTGCAAAATGCATCCTTGCAAATATTTTATTCTTGACGAATGCAAAATGGTAAAGATGAATATATGTAACGGGAATGTTAAATTTTATTACAAGGCTGGGACACTAGCTGGGAACCTAATGTTGAAGCATGAACATCGGGAATTCCCTTCTGATATTTTCCTGCTACTGGAAACAGTTGGGGCCAAGTTGAGAATTGGTAATTAAAATTATATCTTAATTATACTTTGTAATATTATTGATTTCCGTTTCAGCATTAAGTTTGTATTGAGGGAACAGGGAACAAATTGCGTTAAACGATACATAAACGGGGCAAACAGAGACTGGTCATTATAGACATTCCCGACAGCAGCCCACCCACGATATTACTCAATAACTGGCTAAACTAATTCCGTTTATTTTAATGCACTTGACAGCATCAGCACCGGAACTAACCAGGGACTATACCCCTCTGGAATTCCGGGACTTGGCTATGACTGGAAAAGTTATATTGTCCATACATTTCCAGCCTTACACTGGGCCACAATACCATTTTAGAAGCTTTAAGGTACATAAATATATATGGGTTGCTTGATATCCAATTGTTACCAATTCTGAAGATTTCTCGAAAGTTAAAAATAAGCAAATGTTCAAAATTAAATGTCCTTAGATAACCCGACGCTATCAAAATGCTCATGCCTATGTGAATGCCGGTTTTCTGTTTAAAGTGGATCCGAAAACTTTGGGTGTTTGGGAACAGCCCAAAATATGCTTCGGTGGAATACACCCTGACTTCGTAAGCTGTCATTTTGTTAATCCTTCTCTAATTATCTAATTATACCCTTAGCATTCAAAGACTGATGATGGCCATGTTATATGTGTAAGGTTCATGCATCCACCACGGAGAAATATTTCTGGGGAAGAAATATGAACAAGGACACATTGAAAGGGGCACTGGACGTACTGAGTCGAGAGGTAGTTCCAAATCACATTCCACCAGATGCAGGCCCCGACTACAGGAAAAACTTGACACAGGCTTTGTTATACAAGGTAAACCAATTACACTTTTAAACATTGTTGTCAAATCAAAATCAATTTAATTACCATGAAATTGAAAGATTTCTTGATTTTCTCCAGGTATTCCTAGGCATACTTGGAGATGCCACAAAACCAAATTATAAATCAGGCGCCGGAGAAATTGAAAGGGGACTACACTTCGGAAAGCAAACCTACGACACGGATCAGTCCCAGTGGCCATTGTATCAACCAGTGGCAAAGCTGGAAGCCTTCCCACAGGCATCAGGTTTGATAAATTATGTCATCAACCCAGACAGATTGCAATTTTTCTATTTTGTGCACATTTATGACGTAAAAACCTGTTAATTATTTTAGGCGAAGCTGAGTATGTGAATGATATCCAGCCCCTCAGAGGAGAGCTATTCGCGGCCTTTGTCCTAACCACTGTTGGGAATGCGACAATTAAAAATATTGATGCTTCTGAAGCCCTCATGTATCCTGGCGTTGTTTCCTTCGTCCAAGCTAAGGACATTCCTGGCATCAACAACTATGCCGTGTTTTACCCGGAAGTAGAATATGTAAGTTCAAAAACTCTCTATCAATTTAAAACTTACTTAATCTCACGATCAGTATCATTTACCCATTAAACATTTTCCCCATTTAATTTTAGATATTTGCAGACCAGAAAGTCCAGCATGCAGGTCAACCAGTTGGTCTAGTAGTGGCCGAGACAAGGCAAGCCGCTTTTGATGCAGTGAAGCTGGTCAACATCATGTATGACAATGTCCAAGCCCCCGTCGTCGGCATTAAGGAGAGTGTCACCAATGCGGAAAAACTGGGGAAGGGTGAAGAGTTAATCTTCAAGGTTTGCAAATTACCTCCGGGGCCATTGACAGCGGGTGACACCCAAACAATAAAGGGAGAATTTCGGACCGGTGCCCAAGCTCATTTTCATATGGAGACGCACATCACAATCTGCAATCCCAAGGAGGATGGGATGGACGTCTTCTCTGCGACGCAGTTCATTGATAATGTCCAGGCCGCCGTTGCGTCCTGTCTTGGAATCCCAAATAATACGTAGATTGACACAAGGCTCATAAAATGTGATAATTATGTTTACTACAAATTACATTGAATTATGGTAATTCGGCATTTATCAATTCTCTGCAGCATTAATGTATCCGTGAAGCGACTTGGAGGAGGGTATGGGGGTAAGATTTCGAAAGCAACCCATGTCGCTGCTGCATGCGCCGTTGCCGCCCACGCTACGGGAAGGCCGGTGAGACTTAACTTAGATTTGGAGACGAACATGAAGATGATTGGGAAGCGACTTCCATATTTGATCCGATATGAAGTAAGTATAAATATAAATGGTTCTTATCGTATTCTGGCCCTCCCTCGAATATATCTCGAATTACATTTTCGGAGCAAAGGATTAAAGTCGTGCTAACTTATCCAGGCAACCGTTGATAGCAACGGACTCATTCAGAGCTTGAAGGTAGACTTTTTTTGCGATCCTGGATATGCTGCCAATGAGTCCACGTCATTATTTGCCATGATTATGGCACAAAGCTGCTATAGAGCAAGTGGGTGGGAAATCACTCCTGGGAAGGCAGTGACCAACACTCCACCAAATACATATTGTCGGGCTCCAGGTAAAAAGCCAGATTTAAAATGACATCATATTACAAAATAAAACACAATCAACTTCAGCAAAATAATTAATTTCCATTGAACTCCAAAAATCTGTAGGAAGTACACAGGGAATAGCTGGAATGGAAACGATAATGGAGCACATTGCATGGGCAGTCAAGAAGGATCCTTTGGAAGTGCGTATGGCAAACTTCATTAAAAACGGCGATCCATTAATAGCCGTCCCCGGTGCTAAGTTTGAAGGGGACAATCCACTTCACAAGATGATTGATGAAGTGAAAGCTTCCGGCGACTATAATGATCGCAAACAATTTGTGGATACATTTAACAAGGTATATAATTAAATTATTAAGCATTCTGAATATTAACTTTTGAAATGGTAAGGGATATACTGGAATATATTCTAATATAGAACAATCGGTGGAAGAAGCGAGGCTTATCCCTTCTCCCGATGAGGTACGCCCAACATTTCCATGACATGAAGTTCCCCAGTTATGTTTGTGTCTATCATAGCGATGGAACTGTTGCCGTCGCCCATGCAGGGATTGAGATGGGTCAGGGGATTAATACAAAGGTGAGCATGGAGCAGATATTGTTAAAACATGCGTCACATAGATATGGTCGGAATACATATTCATATTTTATGACTAAATTACTTTTTTTATAGATTGCCCAAGTCGTGGCTCACACCTTGAAAATTCCATTGGATAAGGTGAAGGTCAAGCCGGCCAATACGCTGATTCATGCAAATTCTGCTACTACTGGAGGAGCCTGTACCAGTGAACTTTGTTCCTTTGTTCGTGAAAAATATCTTAAATATATTACTTGTCAATTACAAAAAAATAATGTACTTGTACTTTCCCTAACATTAGTAACTTTGCCTGAAATGCATTTATTTACAATTGCCGATATAGACGGCGCAAAAGGCTTGTGAGATGATTCTGGAGAAAATGGCCAAGGTGAAGGAGAAAATGCCAAATGAACCCTGGGAAAAAGTGGTCGCTGCCTGTTATACCGAAGGGATTATGTTATCAGCTCAATATCAGTAAGTCAATTAGTATCCGGGGGACCTTCCCAACAAACTACAAATCATTAAAATCGACATCATGTATTCATGTACAGCCACAATGAGATCTAAATATTTATTCAATTACCCCAGGGCTAATTATGGCGAAATTAAAACTTACGACGTGTGGGGCTGTACATTAATAGAAGTAGAGGTGGATATTCTAACTGGTGAATACAAGGTGAGAAAAAGCGCATCTGACATGATTTCCAATTTATGATTTGTCATAAATTGTGAATTTATTTATTAGATAATTAAACTGAATGATTTTAACTGCTTCATTTGACTCCCAATTTGATTCACAGATTGTGCGCGCAGATATTATTGAGGATGCTGGGAAAAGTTTGAGTCCGGAAGTAAGCCCTTAAAAATATGAACATACTTAATATGACAAAACACCATGCCATGACATGGTGGTAACTTCTTCCTATTATTATTTTGTCAAGGTTGATATCGGTCAAATCGAAGGAGCTTTCATGATGGGAATAGGACTATGGACTACAGAAAAACTTGTATACGACAACAACACTGGAGAGTTGCTAACTCACAATACCTGGGAATATAAAGTCCCACTTCCCAAAGAGGTACCTGAAGTATTCCGCGTGACCATGTTGAAAAATGCCCCAAATCCGTTTGGGGTGTTGGCATCCAAAGGTAAAGTCATAAATAGCCAATTCCCTTACCTTACTCCATATTCTAAATGTACACTCGATAAATTATTTAAACATTTCCTTTCAAATTCCCTAACTACAGCAACCGGTGAGCCGCCCCTTTGCATGAGCGTCTGCATCTTGTTTGCCATTCGGAACGCGTTATTCTCGGCGAGAGCTGATGCTGGGAATACTGATTGGTTTCAAATGGGTAGGTTAACACAATACTATTTTTATAGTTGCCTAAAAGGAGTTGACGATAAGAATTATGACAAGATATAACTTATCTATATATAGATATAAAATATATTAATTATTTTCTGCTGATAGATGGACCTGTTACCCCCGAGGACATTCAAAAAATGGGCCTTGCCGGAAAAGAGCATTATGACTTGTAGTAATACACGAGTTGCATAATATATTGTGCTATCTTCTCCCAATCTATGATTACAAAATAAATAAAATTTCGTAGTTTAGACATATTATAATACGTTGGTTCCTGAACATCTAAAAAATAAATATAGCTTTAATGTACTGTTGAATTATGGCTATTCCAATGCATGGTCATTTCTCTCCTTAAAAAATAAATAAAATATGAATATTTACTATCTAATTTCACTAATTTAACACATTTTGCTAATATTGTGCTAGGAAGCATTCAGAAGGCATAAATTAATTAAGGTTTAATACTGTATAAATTTATTATGAATTCTGATTCATATAATATCATATCATATATTGGTAGTTGGTGTAGTAATATAATAATATCACAAGCGGATGGATGACATCTAATTAGAATTTTATCTAATTACATTTTTCTAGCCTCAAATATACTATGTTACACTTAAAGAAATAAATAATAATTTAATTAAATAAAATGCAACATTATGTCAGTAATATGTAAGGGCACTCGAGTTTTTTATCTCAAAACTCTGAATCTATTTTGTAACGTTAATTATAATATCTAAGCTATATGCACTATGCACAAATATAGTGCACGCATTCATTCGTAATTCATAACATACCATTGATTGATGTCTTCAAATGTTAAGTGAAAGGTTAAAAAATTAAGGGTCGGTTTGCGGTTTCCCTGTCAAGTTAAATTTAAGGCTTGATCTGCTTTTTTACTTGTGGCAAAATATAGCATAAAAATATGTAGATATAGACTTTCAAGTTTACACTAATTAAATGCACCAATTAATTCCCTGATGGTGTTACATAGTATAAAAGAATAGTTAAAATTATATATCATCAAATTCAAAAAACCGTGCTGTTGATTTATTATGCATTAAACTAAAATTAAACCGTTTTACTCGGTATTCCAAACATTATTGAAAAATAATCCGGCAAACCAATACAAAGTCGCGGCCTTGGAGTCGTCAGTGGAGTGCGGTATATCCAGCCAAATTATCCCATCCCGGAGAAGTTTCTCTATAGCTGAGGTAACACGTAAATGGGGCCAACCTGTTAATCAACATAAATAAAATTAAAAATTGAAGAAATTATTTCCCCCGCAGGAAAGTTTTGCTGTGTCGTGTCTATCAATATTTTTTTCCAAATAGGAAAATAATGTATATTGAAGTCATTAAGTCATGTAATTAACTGACCCAGTTCTTCTTCCAATTCCGCAACCGTGAAGCAGGCCTTTCCAGATTGAGCAACTGTTTGAATTATCGTTGTATTATCCAGACTGAGTTCCTCCGGGACGCAGAAGACCAGGGAGTGCTCCACATACTTGGCACCCGTCGTTATCACCCCGCAGCTCTTCCCAATCACTTCCAAAATATCAAAGGCTTGTATGACGTCATGGCTATACAGACAAATAAAATTATATTGCACAGTGCACTTGAAGGTTGAAGGACATAAACCACGATAGAAAGGATAACCTTCCCATTAGGAAAAGCGTAACTGTATTTTAAAATATGAACGGAAACTCTGAATTACCAGGATAGTCTGGAATGTTCCAGATATGAAGACCTCGAATTAATTAACTGTTTCCATAAATCCTCCAGCCGCATCACCCCGCCATGATATGCCGCCCCCGATAAAACTATTTCAATGGCTTGGACAGCTAACTGGTAGTAAAAGGTGCCGACGCCCAGGAACTCCGTCCAGAATCCTGTTCAACAGAGAATAAAATAATAATTCAAATTAATTCAAGCTTAAACTTCCTCTCCTCGTCTCAAACTTTGGTTTAAAGAGCTTAATTGTATAGTTATCCAGGTCACTAGATATGGGGGACTTAGGGACTACTGACCTTTAGATGATGCCAAGGGGTCAACCCCAATCGCGGCACACATTTGAATGAACTCCTGCCTAAACATGGGATCCGTCTTAAGCACATGTTGATGCTTGGACGCAAACCACTCCAGCTTATCCTTCAGTTGAGTTAATTGGACTTGGAGCTAGAAAAAAAAACATTTAATACATAAAACCCCAAATTAGTTAATCTGTACCAAAAGTTAAAATGAACATATGCTTTGTCATCCATCATCCTTAACACTTTCACTTTACTTTTAAACTTAACAAGATATTCCCAATCACATTTACGGTAGACAATAGACGATAGTGCCGAACATTTATATCAACAAGTTCAAAGATAGTTTAAACTTCCTTTTTTAATTAACTAATTGTACTCACCTGCTCAATTGACGACTCATCTATTTCCGACTTCTTCTCCTTGTACTTGTCGTCTGTAGTTTTCTTCTTGATTGCGCCGGCGACGCCAACATTTCTCCTCATTATTACTCAGCTTCGTTAAAATCCACTAATGCGCTTGTACAATACTTAAATGTGTTATGCAGAGAAATTAAATATGGAAGAGCTATTTATCCTATTCATTAGATATCAACTCCCTTTTCGGATTACCCTTTTACTATAACTTTAATGAACAAAAATGGTAATTTATTCTTATTTATTTACAACACCCAAAAAGTTACTGCAATTGTCTCGTGACTTGAGTTTGTTATGCTTACACGGTAAAACATTGAACATTGCCAAGAGTGAACAGATGTGATGGCTCGCGCTATGCTTTCGGCTATTCCGAGATGGATAAATGTGTAAAAGATGAAAACTTGAAAAATGACAAGACAGAATTTTGGGAATTTTCTGTAATTATGAATTATGCGGATTTTTATTTATATATGTATTTATATATATAATTATTTCACGGGGTACTTTTTTAAATGACAATTTTAGAAAATATAAAATCAGTCAATTAGTAATTATTTGGTTTCAAGGTTATGCTGGGATGTCACTTGGTACAGATCCGGACGTTTCTGGATGGAGACCGGGATCTGCTTTCTTACCTCTTCTAGATAGTCCAAGTCTAAAAAGGGGGAATAAAAATAAAATGAGTTATAATTAAGTATAGAGTTAATTAGGAAATAATAAGAAGTTAACATTATTTTCTTCAAGATTTTATGATAAATATGAGTAGTTACCTAAATCTTGATATAAAAGACTTTGGGTTTCATTAGCTTCCACGAGGATTTTCCCCCTAGAATCAATAAAATAAAATATATGCCGGTTTTATTGCCATCAAATAATTGTAACATTATAGTTAAAGGTAATAATACTAACCAGGGGTCTACAATCATGGAATGACCCCAAGCTACATAGGACGCTGATTCATCCCTGGCTGGGGCAATTGTCGCGACAAAGACCTAAATATAAATTATTGTCATGTTTCGTCCAAAATTAAAATGGATTTACATTAGCTGAATTTTTAACATGGATTAATTAACATAATATCCAACCTGATTATCAACTGCCCTCCCCTGCTGCAATATTTGCCAATGGGCCGGCCCCGTGGTCATATTGAAGGCTCCAGGATAGACCAAAAGGTCACATCCCTTCTGCCGGTAGATCTGGGCCATCTCCGGGAATCGCATGTCGTAGCAAATGCCTATCCCAATCTTGCAGTATTTGGTATCCACGATGGTCAGAGAGTTCCCGGGGCTGAGGACTTTGCTCTCCTGGAAGGTCATCTTTCCAGGGACATCAATATCAAACAGGTGAACCTTTCGATGCTTCCCCAGCAACTCCCCCGAGGGGCCGTAGATACAACAAGTGTTGTACAGCTTGGAATCCTCCCCAAGTTCAGGGATGGAGCCGGCGATTATGTAAATCTCGAGCTGTTTGGCGAGGCTCCGGATCAGTTCGGAAGTGGTCCCGCTGGGAACTGCCTCAGCATACTCGGCAAAGTATTCTACAATGAAAATGAAGTTAAATAGTAATTACCGATAAGGAGGATGTCATCTTAATTAGTGCAAAATGAGAAAGTGTAAATTAAACCATAATTATCTAATTGACTCGTGCACTTACGAATTCCATAGGGGGAGTTGAAGCATTCCGGCAACCCAACTATTTTTGCCCCTCCTTGTGCCGCCTCCTCGATAAGGGCCTTGGCATTCTTCAGGTTCTCACTCTTGTCGGAACCTACCGCAAGCTGGATCACAGCCAGGCGAAATTCTAAAATGCACAATTAATAACTAACCATTTAAATCTTAACTAAATGTCATCCATCATGCAATTAGCAATTAAATTACATCATACTTCTTCCAGTCGGTTCAGTCGTCATGGCTGAGGCACTTGTGGAATAATAACTGCTCCCTCCTCGAAAATTAACAGTTGGCTTTCCTAAGAAGTAAATTAAAGTTGTAACTGACGATGAGTTCCTTAATTTTATTTTAAAGGAATGAATTAAATGTAAATACATTCCGCAACTTTTACCTGACAACACTCCCGTATCACTCCTCCAAGTTAATATCCCCCGGCAAATTAAATTATTAGCTCTTCCAGCCCCAACTCCAACTAAATACTTGTTACCCCGCTGACCACTGCTGCGACAAACGCTGAATAACAGCCTCCAACCCGTAACCATTTGACAACTTTATCAACTCTTACTGGTGACTGGGAAAGCAATCTTGTACCTATATAAATAAATCAAATCAAAAGTATATAATTAATGTATAATTCCATCCAAAACAGTAAAGTTAAATGCTCCCCATTCTGCACCATAATCAGCTTTCGTTCTATCTCTACCTCTTTAATAGTCTTTAAACTTATGTTTAACTGTCACCACCACCACTGTTGTGTTGTGTTGACTGTCATTAAAAGTGGATTTAGATTGTAAAGTGTACGTACATTACATTTAGTTATGGATTTGACGTATTCAGCCTCGCCTACCACTTGACGTAATCTAATTAGCACTTAATTAGATACTGCAATATTCACCAAAACACATTTAATTCTACTGCTTGGTTAAATAACACTCCAAAAATTATCTAATTATCACTATCACAGAAGTGATCTATCACAGAATATCCCATGATGGGATTCCCATCTGTATCTATCCAACAACAACACAGCCCAACAAGAAGAAACCCAGCAACACATGTCACGGGCACAACACGTGTGAGTCAAGTTGGAAGATGATATTGAAAATGATGATGGCAATTGGTATTTGGTATATTTAGCTGCTAGCTAGAGCTACATCTGCATGAAACCTAAAAATAGAGAAAGAAATTGTCATTTTTATAATTTTTAATTTTCATTTGCAATTTGGGAATGCCAACTCCCCAGAGAGGTATGTATTCGGAACATTACCAAGCTTTTGTAAAGTTTTTCGAGCTTTGTCAATGAAAGAAATCGACTGATTATGAATAGGGGGCAAGGTGATAATTTGCATTTCCGAATCTGAAATAAACTTCAGCATACCTTCCCGATTCCAGTGATTCCAAAACATATTATGCTTCTGTATGCCCAATAATATGCGTCCTTCCTAACCTTCCTGCTATTTAATTCAATTAGGTAATTGTAATTGCTAGTTATCATGAACTGGTATGTATTTTTTAGGATGGCATGCTGCTGGTGATGATTTCATGACTTTTTAAAGTACCTATCCCTTTCTTCGAGATGACGTATTCGATGCAAACATACACAGAATATGCCTTCATTATGTCCAAGAATGAATATGAAATGATAAAGACTGCATGTTGAAATGATACTAAATATACTAAATCGTCTATTAGTAGTTTAGCATAAATGTAAGATAAAAAATATTTTAGGAAGAAACTTTCATCATTCATTAAAAATAGTTCCACTGTCCTTATTGGGTGGGATGAAGTCAACGTAATTAAATTAAACTTAATCTGTTAAAACATTTGGATTTTGGATTTATTTTATTGTCTTTAATGCATATGGAAAGGAATGTCTGAGGATGACGGAGGAAGGTCTACTTTGCTTTGGGGCACTATGACGAAAGATTGAAAGAGTACAATATTGTCTTATTTTAGCTATAATTATTATCTTCATTCCATATTTCATCTGCCATCCTGACTAATCTTCTTCATCCCACCATTTAAAAAATCAACACCCGCCCATCATATACTTTCATTTAACCATATAATATCTGTATTATTGATTATCTTCATATTTTTTATTCAATAGAAATCGGCAGAAATGATTATAAAATTTCGACTTTCATCCTTACTTCTTGCTATAGAATTTGCTAACCTCCTTGCCCAAGCTAGCCACGTTAAAGTGATCGAGTTTACGATATTAAACGCCAAATATGGGGCTGTGCGTGGAACAGTAGAGGAATTCGAAATCGGTGGAGCCCCACCCGGGGAAAACATCTTAAGATATCATGCTTATCGGGGAATGGTAACCTTGTAAACCTTAAGATTACAAATATTTTAGGTCTGTATTAGACAATTTTAAAGAAGTTATGACATCACTAACCTCATTCAATTTTTATTACCATCTTTTATAGCCTTACGCGGAGCCACCGATTGGAGAGAGAAGGTGGAAGGTAAAGTTTCAAAGTCTTAACTGATAAGGTTGTCTTATGGTAAATTACCTGAAATAGTTATTATGTAGTGAAAATAATTTGGAATCACGTTGCCCCTACAGGACCCAGTGGTGAAAGGACCCTTCCCAAGTCACTTGATCTACAATGCCACAGTACGAGGCCCTCCTTGTCCCCAATTTCACCCCAACTTTGTGGGGAATGAAGACTGTTTATATGCAGACGTCTTCGTCCCAGTTCAAACTGAAAAGAAGTTGTTAAAAATCATGGTCTTCATTCATGGAGGTGGCTTCCTATTGAATTCCGACTGGAACACACTTCCATTACCCCTCCTCAAAGAGAATGTAATTGTCATCATGTTCAACTACCGCATCCATATTTTCGGGTATTTGAGCACAGGGACAAAGGAGCTTCCAGGGAACTATGGGGCCTTGGACCAAATAGCCATGCTGGAATGGGTGAAGCGATATGGGAAGGATTTTGGAGGGGACCCCAATGATGTCACCCTATTCGGGAGTTCAATAGGATCCGTCTCCATCCATTATCTCCTTTTGACTAATCTAGCCAAGGGATTGTTCCATAGGGCAATTATGCAGTCGGGCTCCGCCTTTTGCGAGAGGTCAATGGTCCCAAATCCGTTGGACATTGCTGTTAAGTTGGGAACTCAGGTTAACTGCTCCACTGGGAACGTGGACCCAGCTAAGTTGGTAAGCTGTCTCCGTACTAAATCCACAGAGGAACTGATGACTGCTGCCAAGACCCTAATTGTCCAGTACGTACTTCCTTCCGTGTTGGGTCCGGTGATTGACAAAAGTTCCAGACCCGCCCCCCACCAGTTCCTTTTGGATTACCCCGAAAAGCTCCCGGTTGTTAATAGGGTTCCGGTCATTGCTGGGATTACTGCTGACGAGGGTCTATCCTCCTTTCTCGCTTTGACGAATGGGCTTCACTACAACTTGGAGCAGTTGAATGATCTTGGAGTTGTAGAGAAAACCATATTGCCCCACTACCTTAATTTAATTATGCGTTCCAGAAAAAATGGCCAAGCCAGGAAGGAATATATTGATAAGCTGGCGTCCCATGCCTTGGCATTTCAATTGGAACAGTTTAGGAAAGACTCCATTCCGACAATTATTGGAATACTTGGCGATTTGTGGATCAATGCCTGTCATAGGAAGACTGTTCAAGCTTTATGCTCTTCGGTGGAGAACCAGAGTCCGGTTTATGCATATATATTCACTCATCATGATCCAAAAATATCCCCCTCCGAAAATTCTCGAACTATCGACGCACTTCGTCAGGCTGGAGTGGACCACCCCATTTTTGACACTGGGGTGGGGCATACTGAAGAGGCTTTGTACTTGCTGGAGGAGGAATCTAATATAACCAAGTTGGATCATGTTAGGAATAGGAGGATGTCAAAAATGTTGGCTACGTTGTGGAGCAATTTCGCACATGGAAAGTAAGATAATTCTAATTTATACTTGATTTTTCTTATCATGACGAAATTGACGATCATGATAATCCACTTTGAAATTCTGCAAAAATTTACGAAGATACTTTCTCTCAATAGAAAACTGTTCTTTAATGTGACTGATCGGAATGGTAGAGATCTCGGACGCCAAGAATGGATTCCAGTCTGTAATCAGTATGATCCCTTGTTCAACGAGCCAGAACATACCTTTCCCTTGCAAGAAATCAGTCTGGATAACTTGAGGACTCTGACCTTTCGTATAAATGTAATAAATAATAAATCTAATATGCAAGTTTTAAGACTGCAGTGTTGCAACTTGCGAATCCAGTATTTTCTTTTCGTATCTACAGTAATATACTTTTCGTTAGTAAATGGGCATATTATATTTTCACTTATTTAAATTTATTTTTACGTTTTCTTAAATTTTAGGAAACATCGTTTTGGTGGAAGGTTCATCAGGACACATTTTCAACCAGACATAGATACGGTGATATATAAGTTACCCCCAATTGTTATCATTCTACCTCATTCGAGAAATATTGTTATTGCATTCTAAATGATTACATCAATAAAATGTACAGATTTATTATCAAACCTCTGGCAACTTTTTCATTTCACTTTCACTTTTAATCATTTAGCATTTCATATTGCAACCATTTTCTACAACACCGCACATCAAAGTACAAACAGTAAAGCACTTTTGTACTTAAAACGAAATGTACTTGCCCCGGTCTGCATCCTAAAAAAAAAGCATACCAATGCAGGATTAAACTATCAATACCTAATTAAATTAAATGTTGATTAATTAGGAAGCTCCCGTCCCCCAGAAAAATGCATGGATGATGATGCCATATTGCTGTCCTTGATGCCCCAAACTCCATTCAAAAAAATGCACCAACAAAGCACGAGCACGAGTAGGTTAGAACATCCCATGTTGTTGTTGTTGTTGCAGAGATGAATGATGATGAAGAAAATTTATGAAGCCAATTAAATGACAATTTAATTTAACATTTTAACATTGATTTGATGACAGTAGCAGTAATTATCGTATCGGACTTTGATTGATGGACGATTGAAAATGGTTGGTGTGAAATTGGAACCTGATAATGACGAGAACATCGGGCCCAGCCCAATCGCTGAGACCGGAGATGGAGACCAGAAGCCCCTCATCGCCACCACGACCACGGCGACCATCCGAGCTTATCTGAACTGGAGGGAGAGGGCCCTTGGCAAGACGAAGAGCGTGATTCAGACCCTGCTAAATCGCCAATTGGGGCTGCCATTCTCTTCCCGGAGTGAGGAGACCGTCAGCAATGGCTTCAATGAGAAGGTCATCGGACGCCAACTGGTATCCCAGAGGGCGAGTTCCGTTGAGGACCACGACGAAAAGTCCATCGTCCCTTCGACGGTACCGTTAACGCAGAAACGGAAGGGGGAGAAGATTGCCAAGCCAAAGATGGAAGACTGGGTCCAACTGGACATTGAAAAGATTGAGAAGACGAAGGTGACTACCTATTTTAACTATTGTAGATTTTATGATGATAATGATATGTCAACTTGATTGATAACAAGTTAACTTTTTCTGTTTTTTTTTTTCTGTGGCAGTTGATCATCGCTGACAGCAGACTATGGACAAGGACTCAGGAGGGACCTGGACCGAACGCCAAATTCATGGAGAAGTTTTATGTCTTGGATACCTCCAATTTTGAATTCACTTTGGTTGGCCGTCTACTCTCCATTGGGAGATTGAAGACAAGTGCTGTACTGAAAAGTCGGACCTTATCCTCCAGCCCGGGTGCCACTCACCTTTTGACGCTTATGGAACCCTGTCATCTAAGGGTGTATGACCTATCCAAGGGTAAAGTGACGGATGAACTGAAGCTCAACTTGGACATTACAACTCCTCCACTCAAGGGCTACACGGAGTTAGGCTTGTCTCATTCCACTGCGGAGATATTTTTGATGGGGACCGCGGAGAATTGGCTGGTCAAAGTCATACTTATCTTGGACTATCCCCCAAACTGGACCAAGGTGGGGATGATTTTTATCGATGAGCTGCCGTTGAAGCTGGGTATCCGTGACGGACTCTGTTATATCGGTCAGGATAAACCGGTGCACCTCACCACTTGGCCATTTGTGATGGCAAAGGTAACGACAAACATTCCAGCTACTGGGAAATCCCCAGCAGAATCACTGACAGTACAATTTGAAGGGAGACTTAGGGAAATGCCTGAGCTTATCAACACCATCCAACTCGAGATGTATTGTCAAGGTTTGATAGATATGGAAGTGCCCTTGCTTTATAGAGCACCTATGACGGGAATGAAGTTTTATCGCCCTGTCTACTGCGACAATGGATTTCCACAGAAGCCCGTTTATGAATTCTATAACTTGGGTATCCCGTACGAGGAGGATCCAGTCGAAGCTTTTCAGCTTCCGGATAACTCGCCAAGGGTACTCATCTTCACCCAGGTGAGCCAACAGTATGAAGTCGTCACATTCAAGGCAGAGCGTGTGGGTGACACGAATGACAAAATTCTCAGGTCCTCCATCAGCCACCCATTCAATTACTGGGATGAATTGAAAAGCAAGCGCAATGTGGAGCCCCCACCTTCACCTTCTTCTTCAACGTCCGGACGGTTAAAAGCAACGGAGAAGACATCCATCCTGGACATAACTTACTCTGGGCTGTTGGATATTATTGCTGTGCTAATGGCTGACGAGGAAGAGTTCATGGTTGTCCTTTACGAGCCCCTTAAACTGACAGTTTTCAAGGCGCTTCCTCCCGTTCGTGCCTGGCCACCCGGAAGAGATGGTAATCCTAATCCGAAACGAGATAGTATTGATGGTGTTCATTTTTCGGTTGAGCCAGAATTCGTATTTGTTCAATTTGAGTATCGAAAGGGACGTAGGTCTTCAAAGGACGCATTCTGTTTTCCTCTGATGGTGGAATCCAATATTTAAATTAATGATTATTGACTATTGTTCTTCTTTATACGCTTAATGACAAAATAAATGGGATCTCTACTGTATCTACGCTTAATATTGTGATACGTTACAGTAAAATTGGTAGTCTGACAAGGATAGTAGTATATGATTTGTGCAAAGACACAATGTGTATTTTTTTTATTATTCCGGTGCCGCAAATGACAAATGTATTATGTTAGGAATCAACAATCTCACTTTAGTACTTATCTACTAGTAGGTATGTTTGCTTTATATTGATGTGATGAAATAATCTTCCAAAAATTATTACTTTAATTTTTGCAATAAATAATTTGATGAGAATTTTATTACGACTCGTTAATTGTATTTGGACAATATTGTTTACTATTTTTTTCAAACCTGCGTCTGCAAATGCATGTGAGGCTATGCCACCCACTATATGCCCCCACTTCAACTCCCTTCGTCATCGCCAGCCCTTAATCATCTTTTTCATTCATCTTGGTTTTCCTCAGTTTGTTCCTCTTCTTCCTCCTCATCTCCGCTTTCTTCTTGAAGTTCTTCTTCTAGCTCCACTTGCAAGTACACCTAAGCACATTCAAGTACTTTATCACAAGTTACTTAAAAAATCGTTGTCATTCATATTAAAACCTGTTTCTGGCCTGTGTTCTATTTTTAGAAAGGGTCGCGTTTCCTAAAATTCAATATGAAAAGGTCAAAAGGTGCCCTTCGTAATTTTTACGAGCTGGAAGAATCCAATTTCATATTGCATTCTTTATCCTTTGTGTACTTTGTAAACATATTCTTCCATTATTCAAAAACCGAATCCTCAAGTCCCTATCTTTTTATTCATCGGGCGGTCCACTACCTATTTACAAAATATCACAATGTACTTAAGTATCTACTTGAAAACAAAGTACTTGCCCAGGCTGGTTAGGATGAGCAATTTTACGCACGGGAAGTAAGAGAAAGAGCATT
>JAQIXQ010000608.1:0-24506 GCA_034700485.1 Pseudosinella alba
CTGTCGAAAGGACTGATTTTTTGCATGAAAGTTGGTAACCCTTTGGTCTACATTTCCTTTAAAAAATTAGATTTTTTCGTAATCATAGAAGGAAGTTATCACCAAATCCCTACCCTTTAAGACTTACCAATCACTCCTCGTATTTGAGTATGACGTCACCACATGTAGTAAGATGATTGCAGACAATGACAAGATTTGGATGATATTGCAAAAATGATATACAAGCAAATGCATCAAATACATAACTTTGACGTAAATGACGAGTTATGGTAAAACAGAAGGGGGCGTTGTGACAAGAAGTTGTGAAAGGGCGAATGGGGGAAACACTAGACTTCAAAAAGTACGACATTTTGTTTAATGTTACCTAAGTAAAAGTTTCTAAATCTGACATGATGTTCATTGCTCAAATCCATTCCCATTTATACAAATACTAACTATAAATTTCCAGCACGAATTCACTAAACTTTTCAATTTTCTACGAATGAACTCAATTCCATATCTGACCACACATACATGGCCCGACGGAAGCCGCCTTTTCCAGTTTTTATATCGTCTGAGTACATTTCCACACCCAACCATACAGTTTTCCACCAAGCAAGAAGAAATTCCCAGAACCAAGCCTCCCACAAGCATTGAAAATATCACGAGAATATTCCCATCCAGCGATGCACTCCCAGGGATGTTCTCCGTAGGGGAACCACCCATCAACATCGTTTCATTCGCACTTATTTCCCCAGTCGATACAAATTCCAAGATAGCCATCCACCTCTCCAAAATCCCCGAGTCTTTAAAATAGCCTAGTCTCACAATGTATGGGAGTGGGATGACGCCAGTAAAATAAAAGCCGAATCCCGACTGAAGGTAATATTCCTTCCCAAAATATACTCTTGTATTTTGCAGCCTCCTCGAGTAGCGTTTCCCACTCTTGAATTTCAGCAACACCGAAGTTTTATTGCATTTCCGGAGCTCCCTTACCAACTCAGCTTCCTCCACATTTAAATATGTTTCCCTCAGTAGAACCTCGACTGAGTCCAGTAGCCTATAAAAATCAGGATTTTCCCAATTCAGTACTGACTCCCAGTCTGGATGCATTGACTTGCATTGTTGAACCACCTGGCGGATTATCCAGCGGGGATGCAGCCGAGACTCGTTATGCACAAGTTCATTGTGGAATCCTGTTTCTTTGCTTTCATAAAACTTGTAGTGTTCCTCCTTACTCGATAAGAGCATCACCTCGGAGACAGTATGAAAGTGGTAATGTCTTTTGGAGTGTCTCTCTTCACTGGTGTTATTTTCATAGTCTGCATCATTGGAAATGAATTGTTCTATCCGGTTAATTGAGTCAATATACACCTTCCCGGACACTGCGAACACATCAAAACTGTCATTGACCAGCTCCAGAATTTTTTCATACCGGAGGGGCTCCCTCGGGGCAATCATGTTGTACACGTTTGAGTTCTTGTATGCATTGCTCAATGCAATCCCAATGAGGAGGTACACCCCAAGCATGATCCTTATTGGATTATTCCTCACAAAGATCCTTCCCTGGAAGGGGTCCCCTTGCTCCAGAAGGACTTTCACCAGTTGGAAAAGTTTCCAGTTGGAATACATAAACTTTCCCCAGCATGAGGCTATGGCCATCATGGAAATTAGCAGCCAGACCCACACCTGAACATCGTAAACGCTCAGGATCTCCCCGAAGGGAAATGGGGAGACCCCCTTCCACCCACAAGTGATGAAGTGAAGGGAATTGCCCCTGTCGAATGCGGAAATCGGGAGGTGAATTTTGCTCACTTTGGTAATCTGGATTGAGACGAGTGGTGTTAGAGGCTTTGCATTTTTGTAATGTGTGTGGCCATATGTGTCTTCCCAATGTGGCACGACCTTGCCGTTGCTGCATTTAAGTAATTCCTTGTTTAAGTGGGTGTGATTCCAAGTGTAGTAGGTGTAGTTTCGTATGATTTCTATCCAGAGGTGGATCATGACATGAGCAAGGCGATCAACCTCCTTCGTAAATGTATGTCGAATCATGTCAAGGGGATGTTGCTGGTTTTGCCTATGGGATAGGTAGTTGGAACAGCGGAGCAACTGTTGCTTAAAAATAATCGGTAAATTATAACGTTCCAGTTGCCAGTGTCTATCAATTACAACTTCTTTCATCAAGCTCTTCGTCAATTTAGGGATTTCCATGGAAGCTCCAGTTTTATAATTATTTATGTTCATTTTCGAAATTACACAATCATCGCCTAATCGATGAATATAATGTTGTAGGGAATGACCGTGGAAAATGTCCTCCTCTGCTGCTGTCACTTTTGCCAATAAAAACATTTTGTTTGCTGAGAAACCTTCTGCCAAAGCTACTTTCCTTTTCATCCACCATTTCAGAGCAAGACAAAGCTCCCCTCTGGCTCCAGTAGTAGGGGACGACCCCGGGACAACAAACAAATGAACTGTTGGTATTCTGCTTGGCAAAGCCAATTTGAACTTGGCGCCAGCGTTCCAGTTCGCAGACCTGACAGGGTACACCCAGTAGTAGCAGGCGAATATGGGGTTATTTTTCAGATTTGCATAGTCCCTTGGCCTTAGGATATCAGGTGGAAACAAGTCAATTTCCAGTTGACAGTTCCAGGGCTTGGAATGGGAACTAAAGTTAAAGAAATCCACGGGCTTGCAGGTGCGATCGGATAAATGTCGCTCACTTAGCTGTTGTGCTGTGCGGAGCGTGTTCCCTGAAAGTATATAATTAAGGTATGAGCACATTGCTATTGCAGAGGTCAAGTATAACCAACTTAAAATTAACTTATGATGAGAATGAGATGTTTTACGAATTATCAATGGACGGCTGAATCCTCCAACGTTGATCCCAATTATGTTATGAAGAGTGACAACGCAGTTATTTTCCGTTAGTAATGCAAAGTTATCAAAACTCATGGATTGGGGTAACATCTTTTGCCGTGAAGAATAGTGACCTAATCCGGGGTAGGAGTTGGCAAGCGTATTTAAACTTATTAGTAACAATATAACGTTTGAAATGGAGATGGAGGGAGGCAAGGTGGGACATTTTTCGAATCGTCTGTTCGCCATTACCATCGGTTACCTCTTTAACTTGACAAAGAAGGATATTAACTATTGAGTTATTTGTGAGGTTATCAGCGGTCAAATTTCGATTTAATTATTTAAATAAATTTGTAGTTTATTTAGTTGCTATGCAAGTTGCACAATGTTTTGAAAGGACAGGAGGATCCCAACTCAATAGTTTAAAATGAAAACTGGAACTGGAAAACAATGAAATAAAGTGTCCTCCAATTTTATCCACGTGAGGACAGCAGTATATATTTCACCTTGGAAATATTCCATGACGCATTAGATGAATCAGAGCGAAGCAAAGCGCATGATTTACAAATTTAGGTTTATGTAAGCCCATCCAACCGGTTCGAAACCAGTCAATCTGAAGAGGGCACATTGTTGTATGACCAACTTGAAACCTGGAGCGACACATTGATAAGTTCACGACTTAAAGAAAAGGCAGTTTCATAATAGTCATAGCCGATAATGACATGTTAATGTTATGTGAGGCGGTGGACATGGGAAAAATATTACGGGATGGTGATTATCGTAGTTACGATATGCTTGCATGTGCTTTGGACTTGAACATGACGACGTAAGAAAACTAATTTTGAATCAGCTCAAAATAAGTCATTTCTATATAACAGAATATATTTCTTCTTGAAACTTAAATTGTAAAAGTCCTCTCGGGAAATTTATAAGGGATAATAATAAATCCAAGGCAATTATATTATCGTTTTATTTTATTTTAAACATAGCAATGTTTTCTTTTAAATCGTCATTGCATGCACAAACATGAATTTTAATTTTCTGTATAACATGCAATGACGAAAATCATAATTCCACAATTTGCCACTTTTCAACAGGCAACAAAGCGCATTTCTTTCTTGCATTTCATGGATGATTTACTATTTTTAATTTGTGGCCGCATTGTATTTTCTAATATTTCATAAGATATACGCAGGTTAATAGCTTGCTATGCAATATCCAATGTTGTATTTGGCTGTCGCTCTGCAAGCAAATAATTAACTGAAGAACCCTTGATGTCATATTCGAATTCCCATTTGTCAAAAAGTTTTGATTGGAAGAAATTTCGTTATTTTTTGTTCAGTTTTTACCTCCAGATATATAATCAATTTTCATATCTCCAATTATATTGCATTCGTCGTCGTTGTGTAAGCGATTAATTAATCGAAAAACACTTTTGAATGTCATGTCATATTTGAATTGCCATATATCTCAAGAAGATAAATTGGGATGAGATAAGGTTTGTTACAGGCGTAGCTATTAAGAAGAGCACATAATGTAAATATTCGAAACTTTTTCCATGATACTGACATATCCAATGAGAATTTATAACTACGTTGACGCGCAAACAAAATATAAGCCATACATGACTGTTTTTGCATTTTTTTCTTCGAAAATGCTGGAAATCAGCCCAAGCAATGTGTTTATTCTCATCTTTCCAATAATTCTACTTGGAGTTCCAAATATGTTGGTGTTCGGAGCCGCACCAATTGCCGCTCCCTTAGAGGATGCTCCGCCAGCCCACCCCCGCTCCATAAATATCAGCACCCCCTCCAATAACCAATATCTAAAATCCTTGTTCAACCGCATATTCTCCAACTTGGGGGATAGTGTAAGCTCCGTTGATTTTGCCAATTGGAATCTCCTTCAACGAAGCTCATGTCTCGTCCTCATCACTAACTTCGTTGGCGTCCATCTCATCACTATTACCCAGCCGGTGATGATTCGGAAACCAGTTCTTGCCATGGTTTCCGATACTTGGTTACGGAGTACGAGTCTAGTTTGGCTTTTGGAATCCCGACATTGGTCCACCAACAATTCTGAAAAGATGATTGAATCATGTCTGCTGTATAATTCAAGCATACCATGGAAAAGCTCATCCTGGTGCCCACGGGCCTGCGCCCTAATCGACTTCTTCTCCTTCTCAATTCGTACGAAACCTTGGAACTGTCAAATCCATATCGACCTCTTCCCACCACGCCTGGGTTATGCAGAGGTACACTTGGAAACCAGCCACCTCAGAACCAAACTGGGATTGGATTCCCTTCACCCCTATTTTTTCTCAGTTCACAAAGCTTGGTACTATGCAAATGGCAGGGATTTCCGGAGCAATTCCAATACCGACCAAACCATGATTTTACCAACTCCAATGACAACATTGAAGGTTGTGGTGGCGCCCTCGTGGGACAATGAATCGGATACCACTCATGGATATTTTCTTAGCTCGGAAATATTTGTTGAATGGATCCACCGGTCATTTGAACACGGGAGGTGGCCGGGTGACAACGAACTTAAGGTAAGAAACTACGGATTTCTACTGGTCAATGTAAGCAGCAAGGGACCAGCCTCACCCACCACTCAATATTTTGGCGGCGCCCATCAACTCGCCGTCAGCTCCATGTACGGCATACACTGTGGGACTAACAGGAATGCTCTTAAAATCACACCCATTTCACCTAAATTGGAGTTAATGGGCATATTGGAAATATTTGGAAATGAGTTGAGCGGTAAAATGATCCACTGGATAATATACAAAATGGACATGAGATCAGCTACTCCTCACCATCATAGCTGTGGGGACTTCCTGACTGCCGCTACAAGTCACCAGGATGGGCAAAATTCAGCAAGAAACTTACTACCAACCATGGCTTTACATGCTTGGGCAAATATCCTGAAAAATTACACATATGACCTGGGACATAAGGACGGGAGAATTATTTCTTGTGAAAATGGCCAAATTATATCAAACAAAGTGAATTTATTCTGGATTGGGGCTCACTCCCTCCACGTCATGTTTTATGAGGTGCGACCAAATGGCCAGTTTCATCTTCCACTTTGGGTTCCAGACCCCTTCAGTGGACTGTCCTTTGTTAGTTGTGGGGTGAGAGGGGTAGAGTCCTTGCCATTTTATGAACTTTTGAATGCCTATGATAGCCATGTCTGGATCCTAATTGCGTCAAGCTTCTTGGGGTTGTGGTTGGGATGGAAAATGCTATCAAGTAGTGATAGAATTGAGCACTTTAGTAGGCCACTGTCGTTGATCAAGGTCCTCCTGGAACAGGGTGACCCCTTCCCCGGAATAACTTTTCAAAGGGACCGGATACGGATCCTGCTTGGACTGTTCCTGTTGATGGGGATCATCCTGAGTAATGGCTACAAGAATACCAACGTGTACAACATGGTCAGTCCGCGGAAAATCAGGCATTTCGAGACATTTGAGCAGTTGATTAAGGATACCTTTGCCGTCTATTCCCGGTCCGCCAGATGGAGCGTGCCTTGGTTTGTTTATAAACCATCTCAGTATTTTAACGAAACTGAATTCACAGATGGGCAACACAGGAAATCAACCAAGTCCAATTCATTTGTAGTTGAGTCGGAGCAGCAAGAAGCTAAACAAGTCAGCTTCACTGGCCAAGTTAAACCAGAGTACTATGGGAATAGGATGGAATCCGAATTGAATGGAATGGTGTTTAATTACAGTCAACTTCATCCCAATAATATTATCGAGTCTGTCTTTAGCTGGTTTAAATCCACTTATCCAGACTTGCTGGAAAATGCCCCGCAAACATCGACCTATCCGATTTTCCTTAGTGAAATATTGTCAGTCAAATATTGGAAATTGGAACAGGCAATACTTTTGAGATCCCTGATGAATTGCAGCAGAACAGCGCTAATTGTTCCGACGCCGTTAGCCAAAATCTACGTTCAATATTTGAATGGAGACAAAGGATCCGTGGGAAGGGAGATATATTTGCGGCAATCGTTCGTTGCCATATTTGAAAATTGGGTACCATCCTTTGTTATCCGGCGAATTGGCTGGTTCAAGCAAAGTGGGATAATGGAGAGATGGCTGAGCATCGTTAAGGGGGTGTACCATCATAAATCATATTCCGATATCAGGGCAGTGTCGATCAATTCAACTGTAGATGCTAGGCCTGAGGGAGCCTCTATGAACGGGAATATTTTTATCATATTCTGTGTAC
The DNA here is from genome assembly GCA_034700485.1 of Pseudosinella alba. Classification (NCBI taxonomy): domain Eukaryota; kingdom Metazoa; phylum Arthropoda; class Collembola; order Entomobryomorpha; family Entomobryidae; genus Pseudosinella; species Pseudosinella alba. The sequence continues at coordinate 7,077 of JAQIXQ010000608.1, forward strand.
TTTTTATTGGACTGTTTGTGGCTTGTGTGGGATTCTTGATAGAATTCATCGAACTGTGGGTGACTTCATTAGTAGCAGCTTTATTGAGTATTTCCCGTTACCTGGAGTATTTTGGGCATTGGACAACACTCAATGGTTAGGCTCATATTTGCACCAAGACTTGTTTGTAGGAGTGAGCCTGGCAAAGGACGGTACATTTAAATGTTTGGAAGTCTAACCATGGTCATCATTAGTCATCAATATCATCTTGTCATATCGTTTCTACTGTCGTTCTGTCACGCAAAGCTTGTTCGGCATGAACTTGATTATAGGTTACATCAAAGGAAGGGATTGCTCGACATGATTGAGACCTGATTATTGTATAGGTTATGCTACTATTGCCTATTACCATAGGGAAGACATGTATTAAAAAATTCAGTTTTTTTCGTTTTTGGTCAATATCGTGAAGTTGGCTTCGGCCAATTTCGTTTGTTTGACCCTGTGCGGAATTTTCACATCGGGTCGGCTGACGGGGCCATAAAATTAAAGGATGGATGGGAAAAATTGAATTTGATGGGAGCTGATTTGATTACTTAACCACAAACAAACACTGGATGCGTGTGTCTTTTTAATCCACTTTTTAGAGGCATCTGTCCATTTCCCGATTTATAACTTTGATTTATATCATAGTTAATATTGATTAATTGATTAGAATGCTACTATATTACACAAACTGGGAAATAATCGTACAGCCTCAGGAAATGTAATACGGGCCGGGACATTGCATTGAATCTCTTACGATTAGTGGAAATTATTAGAGCTCGCATTATAAAGCAAAGTAAGACACGAATTTATCATGAATCGATATCATGTCGGTCTGCTAATGCGATTGCTATTTGTAGTATGAAGTATATATGTACAAACATTTTGAGTTCTGATTAAATTCCGAAGTTTATATTTTCCCTGATAAGTAATAATCCGATCAATAGTTTGGCTCCAGGCTACGAAAATAAACTGTTGAAAGCCTAGAGAGGCTGAAATGTTTCAGAAAGATATAACTCTACATTGTAATTGTAAAGTCCAGTTTTTATATTTTAAACGCGTTTGCCAAATCCAATTTGGTATTGTTAACTGAAACCGATGCTATTCTCCGCTTTCAGCTCCGTAATAATTAATACAGCATACATAATAATGCCACTTAAGTATATGAGCTACGTAAACGCTTTATACATCATGGGCAATAGCAAAACGCCGCCCTAACCTCCTTTGCCTCTGCTATGAAGCGTTTAAAATATCCTCATACGACAAAAGAGCATTGCATTATAGACTAACATGCGGATTCAAGATAAAATCATGAGACACATCGCTTTCCAATGAGATGTCTAATATTTTTATTCAAGATAAATACATATTGCAAATGCTCATATATAACATCTAGCGGCTGTAGGATTAGTTGCCGGACCAAGAATTGATTTTCTTTGAATTAATGTGGATAACTATTTTTTTACAGTATTGTACCGAGGGTATTGCAAGCTATTGCAAGCGCAACATGCCGCGCCACGAAGGGGCCGGGTCTTCGTCGCCTCGGCATGATTTGTTCTTGATTATGACCAGAATGCAACAATTTCTCGAAGATTTTGCCAAAATAAGATCAAACAGTAAGTCATTGACATACATTGACAATCCCTAGAAATTGGATGACAATTTAAAAAAAAAACTCTGTGGATTGGGGCCGGACTTCGTAATCTTGCAATAGGCCGGACAGAGCCATGCTATGGTCCAGAACTATTATATCAAATTGCGTAACTAAAAAGTACCTCAAACTTGGATTGTCTAATCACTAATCACATTCAATAACATTTTACGTAAGTTATCAAATAAATCAACTCCACATATAGCCAAGCTCAGGGGCAATCCTTATAAAATCCTTAACTTGCTATTGAGAATTCCTAATACACCAATACATTCACTACAATATCCAAGCCAACTTCCTATCATTTCAATCCAGGCGTAGTGACGCAAGTGGCAGCCATCTTTCCACATCCAATTTGTCTTTTATAATTCGCAGTCGACGAATTAATCCATACCGACAGGGCTTATTATCAACGCTGGAGAGGACCAGAAGGAGAACAAGATCTCACTTTGACTGGATTCTCTTATTAATTTAAAATTGTCCCAAAAGCGGTCATGAAAAGGCTCAATATGCATTCCAAAACTCTAATCACAAACTGGATACTTATAACCTTGACGTGGGTTAAGGCAATAAAGGGAGCCCTACCGATACCATTTAAGTCGGATTGCCTCCTCCACACAATCCTGTCAAATGGGTCCAGCCAGGCAGAACAAATCGGCAGACCCAACCTGGACTACATTTCTGATCTTCAAACATTCTTGCTAACCCACACAATCCGAAATGTGGAGACGCTACATGATAACATTGACCAGGAGGAGATTGAAGATGTGACAGGACTGCGACTCAGTTCAAAGTATTTTCGGCACTATATGCGATTTCGGGATTCCTGTGACATCTTCCTCTTGATGTTGGGCACCCTGGAGGAAACTGCTAGCGCAATACATCGATCTGGATATGGGACATCGGATCATGTAACATTCCTCTTCCCCGTTCAGGAAATGCATCCTGACGATCAACTAATTTCTGAATTCACAACCAGCCTATTTGATATGGATGATGTGGAACCATTCCACGCCACTGTTCTCTTTTACGACGATGAGCTCAAAATCGGGGCATTCTGCTACTTTTGTGAAGGAGGACCTTCCCAAAGGTTAAAAACTTACAAAGGGTCCGAACTCCATCCCAGCCTCCCGAATCTGAAACGATTTTCTGATCACATTAACAGCATCGGATATGGGGGCTTTGGGATCCTTCAAGTTCCGACAACTCATATTCCCGAAGAATATCTAAATCCGGATCTTGGCACGGACATGAGCCCAAGAGGCTGTTGAATGCACTAAACCAAACTTATGGGAACGAAGCCGTTATTTTTTCACTACTTCAACCCATTCTAAACGTGACGCTGGTACAGGATGACAAAAATCAACCAAAGTCACAATGGCTTCTCAACGTCCGCATTAGGGAGGCACCCACCCTGATAGTCATTAACGAATTTGTACGGACCAGGGGCTCCATCACCTATTTGGGAGAACACCGGTTTCAATCCATGACATGCAAGGATTTGGAATCCATGCAGATACTGGACTATTCCTTGAAGTCGATCGTGAACTACCCGATTTTGGGATGTATGCTGGCAATATGCTTCGGGTATAGTTGGATGAGCTACAACTGTGGGAAGGGAATGGAGCTCTGGCTTCCTATATTGGGTCATTCTGTAGACATGAATGGTCATCGGAGAAAGGTGCTCCTCTACTTCCTCTTGTGGATTGCCCTACTCTCGTATGCTTATCAAGCCTATATTTCGACGAATGGCATCACCTTGCTTGGGTATCCCTCCCTTTTGCACCAGATCCATGTGGATGGCTACAAAATATATGTCCGTGGGATCCGAAGGGAAGCCCCTTTCATTAATGCCATTTTGGAATCCTTTTCCCCTTATATAAAAAAGCAGTTCTCTAGAGCCGCGAGGGGCCACCCGATTACCAACTATATTCAATTCGGACTCAACTCCGCAGCACAAAATATTGCGGAGTTTGTGCCGGAGATGGCTCGGAAGAGGCTGATTGTGTTGACGGGGATCCACTCCGAATTCTTTCGATTGACTGGTGTCGGCGTAATGAAATTATGGGGAAGGTACCTCTGCAATATGTTTGACGGGTTGCAAGCGCTCCATGTTCCCATTTTCGTCCCGAGGGACATTCGAATATGGGGACAGTTATCTGAGAGAGCTTCCACCTACAGCAAGAGATTTCTGGAGATGGGGATCTACCACTTTGGGTTTAGAATAGGGGCAAGGCAGTACATGAAGGATTATGAAGGGTTTGACATAAGTAGAGGGGATCTTATTCAAGAGCGGAAGTCAATTGCTTTGAGGTCCCCAGTTGGTCTCTCCTTTGCATACTTCACCGGTATTTGCGGGATGCTGATCCTCCTGTGGGCTGGAAGGTTTGTTATGATGGGGGATAGATTTGGAGGTAGACGATACCAGGTTACCCCACTTCATTTGCAAATGGGGGCTAGCAACAATGGGAGTGGGAGTGACCCCGCTGATAATAATCTGACTTGTGGTTGTAAGGATGCACTTGGGTGGAAGTTGATTACTTGGTAGGTAACATGTAGCGCTTTCCGGAGTCGGGAATTGAGGGCATTACCACCAAACAGCAAACCAAACTAAATTCATTATGGTTCGGAGCCTTTTCTAAATGGGCATATGAATTAATTATTTATTAGCCTCAGCCTACGAAAACAAGCAGAATTTTAATTCACATAACTTTACATAAATTGAAGTCATGCATGAACAGTATTACGATGTTTAATTTATTAGACAATGTTATTTATTTATTTTGTCATGAGCTGCGTCTGTGATTTATTTAATTTTAGATTAAATTAAATATTACACTCCATTTGTCACGTGACGCTATATCGATTCGAAAGAGAACGGATTGTTAGATCTCACTTGCCCATAATTAAAATTCAGTAATAATGATAGTAATTCAAATATGACATGATATGACAATTTTTTTCGATTAACTAATTGCTTACAAAATAGCGACTAATGCATAAATAAAATAAAACTTTGCTAATTCCCCTAAGAGCGCCATGCATGCAATCAACAACCCGATAAGTAGTATGGCGAATATCATTAAAATATTGCCATTCATCGACGCTCCCTCTGGCGACCCATCTACAGCTGAATTTAGTGATGCTGCCTTCACATCCAAGTATGACTGTTGATCATAAATCCTTTCCAGGATGCTCAGCCACCTCTCCAACATTCCACTCTGCTTGAACCACCCAATTCGCTCAATGACAAATGATGGAATCCAATATTGGAATGTGGCCACGAATGATTGCTGAAAATAAGTCTCCTTCCCAACCGACCCCGTTCCCCTCCCCAAATGTTGCCCGTATGTTTTGGCCAAATGAGTTGGAAGAATTATCGCAGTTCTATTACAGTCCATCATTGATTTTAAAAGTACGTCCTGTTCCAGCCTCTGATATGCTTCCGTCAGGTTTTCATTAAGAACGCGGAGGAATCTTGGTTTTGACGTGAATGTTTTCCGAAAATCTGGAACTGTAGTTGCATACCAGTCAAAGACAGACGCGATAAGATTGCTGGGGTGGAGGTGGCTGTAATCATACACCATTCCATTCAATTCGGACTCACTTTTATCTTCATAGTACCCGGCAGTCGCATTATCAGCGAGACGAAGACTTATAGCCACTTGCAACTCTGACTCCACCACAAAGGATTGGAACTTGGATGATTTCCTGTGCGGGTGTTCAGTAATCTCAGTTGAATTAAAAAATGCAGCAGAGCCAGCGAAGAAATAATTAGGGACACTCCATCGACGGGATCTGGTATGGACCGTAATCTGGTCTTCTATCAACTGCTCGAATTTCTCGAAATGCCGGATTTTCCTTGGACTGACCATGTTGTACACGTTGGTGTTCTTGTAGCCATTACTCAGGATGATCCCCATCAACAGGAATAGTCCCAGCATTATCCGGACAGCGTCCCTTCGAAACGTTCCCGAGGGGAAGGGGTCCCCCTGTTCCAGGAGGACTTTGACCAGGGACAATGGCTTACCAAAGTGTCCCATTATATCACTGTTTGATATCATTCTCCACCCCACCAACAAACTCAAGAGGCTTAACAGTAGTATGATCCAGACCTGATTATCATAGGCACCCAGCAGTTCAAAAAATGGCAGGGAATCCACCCGCCTAGCCCCGCAGCTAATAAAGGACAGTCCACTGAATGGGTCTGGACTGTAAAGGGGAAGTTGAAACTGGGCATTCGAACGTGTCTCATAATGCATGTGATGCAAGGGTATAATCCTCAATGAATCCACCCTCTTAGAAATAATATGGCCACTCTCACATACCAGAAAGTTCCCATTCATGTATCCAATCCGGTATGTGTAATTTTTCAGAACACTTGCCCAAGCGTGTAATGCCATTGTAGGTAGCAAGTCCCAAGTTCCCATTTGGGCATTTCGGGTAGTTTTGACGCCGGTCAGGAAATCCGTGCAACTCCGATGATGAGAAGTGGATGAGCCGGATCCTATCTTCTGTTGATTTATTTGCCAATGGAGCATCCGACCGCTGAACTCATTTTTCAATGCTTCAAGTATTTCCTGTAATTCCAGTTTGGGTGACAGGGACGTTGTTATAATCGCATTCCTTTCAGTAGGCGCACATTGATGGCAGTGATGGGGATATATGTTGTACATGGAGCTGAGGGTGAAAGGAAGGGACTCAAAATAAGGTGCTGATGGTCCCCTCCCGAGGCTTACATTGGCCAGGAGAAATCCGTAATTTCTTACGTTCGGCTCGTTTGGATCGTCAATTTGGTAGTAAAATTTAAATGAGCGAGTGATCCAATTAAGAAGGATTTCGGTGGTGAGGTGATACGCATCTTTTTCATCCGATTTCTTCCTCCATGAAGGGGCAATAGCCACCTTCAATATTGGCACGGGACTTGGCAGCAGCAAGGGGAAGTCCGTATCCGGATTACTCTTACTTTGCCCATGTCCATAATACCATGCTTTGCCAATTGATGAATAATCAGTATCAAGCCAACTCAATTCTAAGGCTTCCCTGAGAATGCCGACTCCATTGCTTCCCTCCCCATAAGTAAGACGGGGTGGGAAAAGGTCCATATGAATTTGACAGTTCCAAGGTTTGGTACGAACTGAAAAGGATGCAATGTCGATGAGCGGGCAGGCATGCGGGTACCAAGTGGGGCTGTTCCATGGGATGTTGCCATTGTATGGGAAGCAAGACGCAATCAAATTTCCCGAAATGTTATCTGAGGACCGCCGTGAGCTTTCCAAGAGCCAGACAAGTTTTGTATTGACCGCTAACCATGTGTCGGAAAGTACAGATGGAATTGGCTTCCGAATTATCACAGGCTGATTAATGTTGACAAGATGGACTCCGACGAAGTTGGTAAGGATGATAAGACATGAGCTGCTTTGAAGGAGATTCCAGCCGGTAAAATCAACAGCGGCTACATGGTCACACAAGTTGGAGAATATGTGGTTTGAGAGGGATCTCAGGTGTGGGCTGTTGGAGGGTGTGCGAATGTTTATGTGACGAGGATGCTGACGACCTAGAACTTCTTCATTGGTCACCTCCTCGACAAATAGTAAAGGAAAGATAATTGAAAATGAAAGAAAAAACTCGATTTTGATGTTCACGTGCAACATTTTTGTACTTTTTTGGGCTAGAATATATTTCTACATTAATTGTTATCTGTTGTCTTCGAGTGTGTTCAGTTATAAGTGAAATTATGTAGTTTCCAAAAATGAATATGTGTGCTATGCAGAGTCACTCCTGCCGAGCCAAAATATACTGACAGAAGGATAATTCAACTTAATCCAAACTCTACAGTTTAATTTGAAAGATTCAAACGAAGAATAACGAGAAATAAGTGAAAGGAAAACTTGTTGAAATATGTTATATAATTTAATTGTCCAAACTTGCTTTGTTTTACTGTTTTCTTGCTTTGTTGGGAATGGTAAAACATCCGGATGGCCCGTTTTAATTTTCTCTTAACTTGTCATATTGCTATATAAGCCTGCATGACATTTAAATAATCAACATTTAGTATTTTGAAGAAGGAACTTATTTTGGTTTTGAAGTATCCAAGTCTCTCATATTGTGTGAATTGCGGTTAAATTCTGTAAAAGCAGAACCACACTTGTTAAAATAAATTTATATTTAACACTGCTGTAGATGTAGTCGGAGTGCTCGGTTAAAAAACACAGACCTTAGAAATTACAAAATTGTCTTTCATCATAATAACTCGTTCAAGTTGATGGGCAGACTGGAGATGACAGATATACAAATAGTAAAACAAAAACAAGACATGCAAAATTCCAATGTATTCAATATTAAGCTTTTATTCAATTGTAACATTCCTATTCATATCACTTTAGCATCTTATATATAATTTAAGCAAATATATTCAATGGACAATTTAATTGTAATATTTAAGACGTCTTCAAAAGGCAGTTGTCTTCCATTTTATATTTTAATTACAGCCCTTTTCTTATCTACTGCAACAACTGTTTTCATTTTGGCAAGCATGAGAAACCGACCAGACTATAGCTCCGTAGTTCTGAATTTGACAATGAGGAGGAATGTCCGCTGCAAGCAAAACCGAATGATTGCTGGGCCTCTCCCTATCCATCTTATGAAAGGGCTTCTGGACCATTGGGTCATCCCCATATTATGCCGAAACAAGGGATTCCTCTGGAGCTAGTCCAAAATCAGTTTCGAATCCAACATGGACCTACTTCCCACTTCCAACATTTGTAGCATGAAGGCGTTAAAGATTATGAGAATTGAAAGCATTGCCAACAGGGTCGCTTTTTGCAGGTTATGCCAGAAGATGATGGCCGTATACTGAATCATGATCACGGAGGCAGACCCAGTGAACTGAACCAGAAGAAACATGCATTTCTGGAGACAATTGTTTAAAATGATGGAATAAATTTGTGTCATAATTGTGAATTATCCCTGCTCAATTACAACATTGCATTGCATTCTTATCTTACCCCAGCCTAATCAAAAGTAATCGAAGGTGACTAAGGGAGATCAGGCAGAGGGGTCCGAATACGGCGGAGATGACTGCAATGGGCAGGAGCAAAATTAGTTCCACCACGAAGATCATGATCCTCGTCATAGCTGATTCTTGTTCACAGATAATTAGCCTGGCATAAATTGAATGCAGGCAAGGTGCATAAATAGAGAGCACTCCATTTCCAAACCAAACAGCTAATAGCACTACTTTCGTGGCATAAATCCACAGGGCTTCATTTTTCTGGTAAGCAACCCTCCATTTTGGTAGTCCAGCCATTTCGGAGGAAATCAGGCAGTTTAGCAAATGGTCATGTGGACGGTAATAGCTGTAGGCTAGTACAAAGGTGATTCCCGTGATGCCCAGGAGGAAACCGTGGAGGGTGGCATGGCTGATTCTGTATCCATTCTCATTGACCTGCAGAACTGTCTGGAGTAATTCCAGAGCCGAGAGTAATGTAGACAACGTGCTGAGGAGCTTCCAGGAAAACGCTTGCCATTTGGGGGAATGTGCAACTTTCACTTTTGTGGAAGAGCTTGTGAGCCGGAAGGGGAGGAGGTGGAACCTACTCCAGAAGATTAGCTTGGCTTTTAATGGCCGGATGGAGGATGAGGATACGGAAACTGACATCTTTTCCAAGTTTTGGCTTGGGCATAATATCCGTCAGGACCTTTAGTATGGAAAGGAACTCAATGACTACTTTTGGTATACTATCCAACACAATATATTTAATGATGCATTTGGTGCCGAAGAAAATTCGATTATTGATATTTTCCTACAAGGACTAATATCGAGTGCACCAAACTGGCTAATAATTTCTACAAAATGCAGTATAGCTTACATTAGTTATGTAAGCATTTCTGCCAATATGTCTGGAACCCCTGTAAATTTTAGCAGAATGTTAGTTTTTCTTCATTGGCCAACCTTTGAGCTGTTGCTGGTGATTCCGATGCTTAAAAGATGATAAAGGGAAACACGTTTTGGCAGATTTTCTTCCATCAAATTCAATCCTGAACGGATTATATTAATAATCTTTGCAAATAATACCAAAATAGAGTTGACTTGGGCGGAATTTCAATTTATATTTGTCCAACCTCTGCGTTATATGTCAGTCAGATTAGTTCAGATGATAAGGGGGACATTTCGGTAGGAGTTGACCCTGAGTTAACTTCGGTAAATGCCTTTAATTTAGCAAATAAAAAGTAATCACATTCCTACTGACACGTTATCTGTTTAGGATTAAGGATGATAATGATGACGTATGATATATGATTCATGAATATTTAAACGGTGGCTTTCAGACAAGAAGAATTGAATTTATTGTATTCTAACAAACGAGTATTATTTTTTTTTATATAAAATTCAATTCAATCCATTTACGGTTAACAACAAAATTATGTGCCCAACAAAGATTAATTTTAGAATGAAATTAATTTGGAATAAAGATCAAAATGGATAATTACTAACAATTAGCAATTCATATATATCTCGAAGCAAACAACCAAAAGAATTACAAAGTCGAGAAGCTTTTGATCAAATCTACATCATCTCATTTTTCTTGTTAAGCATTGCTTTGTAAGCCTCGAATCCCTCCCTAGTATAAACGTCCCACTGGAAAGTGAAGACCTTCAGGAGGGGCATCAACTCCCAAATGTTGGACTTGTACATCTCCCCGTCCAACACGTACTTGTTCACTTCCACGATCTCGAGTTCCTTCCCTAATTGTGGGGATCCTTTCCATTCCTTACAGTTGAGTCGAGTTTTCAAGGTCAACCCAATCGGGGGGGCTAGACGCATCTCATCATTGTCTGCATAATATTCTGGCTCGTCCCGGACGAACACATTCAGGTTCTCGAGCAAGGGGAAACAACGGAGCAGGAAGGCGTAGTCCACGGCTGAGTTGTCATCCACGCAATTGTTAAACTCCAGAGTTGTCAGTTGGCGTATGTCAGTGTCATAGAAATTGGGATCCTCTCCCATACTCAATCCACAGAATCCTCCTTCAAGTCGAAGGGTATTCAAACGCGTGGTGGAGCATAGATGACGGAGAACTTTCAAGAGGCCCTGACCAGTCTTAAGTCTCAACTCCTCAGTAGCTCTTTCCTTCCAAAGGTGGATTCCCAATTTACTTAATTGCGGCATCCTCGGCCCCACCCCCAACAAGCAGTCGAAGTCCCGCAAGAGGAGAAAGTAGTTGAGGTGGAGTTCTGTCAGATTTGGCCAATCCGCCAAAGTATCCAGTCGCGTCCACATGTCAGTTGGCAGTTGAATCTTGCGGAGTTGGGCACGATAACGCTCAAGCATGGCAAGCTCTGAATGAAGTCCGAAACAAACCAGAGTTTCCAATTTCGGAGCGGGCGGCGGCGCTTCCGGATTGACAGCATCTTGGAAGACAAAACTAGAATTTTCAATTCGAAGAGTCCGGATGTTCGGGAAACTGTGGAAGATGCCCTCGGTTAAAAAGGGAAACATGATTTCCTCCCAGGCGTCCCCACCTTCGGAATTTAAATGGTAGGAGATGGAAAGGTGCCAAACTTCTTCTCCAAAGACGGACAAAAATTCTTGGAATTTGGTCCACATCCTTGAATATCCCCCCTCAGCATGTTCATTGGCCACAGCTTTAATTACATCCTTGGCAGTGTTATCTGTATAAATCCTCCCAAGCGTCAAGGTAAGATTCCTTCCAATCAGTCCGTTCTCCTTCCATTTACCCCGGACGGCAGGATCCTCGAACAGGGACATGTCACTGGTACAGTCGAAGGACAACTCGTAACCTTCTCCAAGCTTCATTTCCATCATTGGGTTAACAAAATCCAGTCGGCGAGAGTCGCAGTTGTCAGGGTCGTGGGGTCGGAGTGAAGTATGATTCTCGAGGAAGCTGTCAATCGTGTCCCTCCAACTTTTGCAGATCAATCGGCAGCCCAGCAGCTTTTCCCCAGGGAGGTATCGGTAGAGATATGGGAGGGCTTGCTCTAACAACCAACCCGTCTTCCACTTGGAGAGAATGGTGTCAAAAAGCAGGCAGGAGTTGCAGAGGTTCCACAGGTCCTTCGGGTCGGTCACATTTCCCAAGATCATTTTCCATACCTGAAAAACAATTGAATGAACCGTGAATTAATCACTGACTTGATTCAGGATCATAATCTAACTAAAGGAGATGTAATTAATTAGGAAAAAAATTAAATGATGCTTACCTCCTCCGGCAATATTTCAACCGCATCCCTCCTCGCCACTACCCCCACCATTCCAGCGTCCTCAACTGGCTTCATTAAAGTAGTCGACATCGTCGACATGTTGGCCTCGACCTTCCCCCATTTCATTCCCTTCGCCTTCAAACTGGACAGCTTGGTCAGGAGCTGGATTTGCTCCAGCTTAAGCGAGATTTCCCTGGATTTTTGGGCCAGAGACTTCTTCAACAGCCCCACCATCTTCTCCAGTTCCGCCTGCTCTTCTTCCAAGACTTGAAGTTTGGACGCCAGCCATTCCCACTGCTCATGTTTCCGGTCCCACTCACTTCCGAAGATCTTCTGGGCCCGCTCCAGACGTTTCTTAAGGGTCTCAACTTCCTCCTTCTGCCCCGCGAGCATCTCAAGAGACTTTCTCTGCGCCTCCACAGTGGCCTTGAGCAGCTTCACTTCCGCCATTAACTCTTCTGGTGTTGGAGGGACTTCCGGGGCACCCCCATCCTCCTCAGAGGGTTGCTGGCTACCATCCACCACCTTGGCCGTTAGAATTTGACCTCCCTGATCCCCCGCAGTTGGTGCCGATGATGATGATGACCCAATTGATGAGGTTGGATGATCCCCTTCACTTTCACCACCACGCTTATCTTCAGGACCGTCCCCCATAATTAACTGAAGAGCACCTGCGCCAACCAACAATGATAATGATGAATGATGAGGAAGGATGCAGCACCTGTAAGTTGGATTAGGATTCAAAGAGTTTAATTAAGTTAACTATTAATTTAATTCTTATATATCCAGCCATTTTTTAGTTGCTAGTCATTTAACTAAAGGTTTAACAGAAAACAGCAAGTGCTGTAAATAAAACTAATTAACCAGGACCGTAATGACAACAATTTACCCAAATGAAGGCCTTGTCATGCCTTGCTACAGTTAAAATCGTTTGTAATTAATACAATTTATTTAGATACTAATTGTATCTAACTAAGCTAAAATTATGTACCTCCAATTAACTCTTGAACTCGCGTTGCGTTGAACAATCAACAACTGTCACCTGGAAAAGGTTAAAGTGTAATTTTAAATTTTAATTCACTTTTAAAAGTCAGTTTGTTTCGAGTTGTTAATGGCAAATGTTGACATTCTAGGCAAATAAGGCAGTAAAAGCAATGAATTGCGAAGATTCAACATTGCGAGCGCTTCCTATCAGCTGTTTCAACTTGCCCCACTTACTTCTCTCATGCAACAAAGGATTGGAGATGGAGAGTCCAAAAAAAAGCCAAGCGTCCTGCCAATTCTCATGAAAAATAAAATTAAACCGGATAAATACATAATACTAAAAATATAGTATTATGTATTTATAACTTAAACAACTTTTATTGAATTTAATACTCACTAACCTGGTTAATGTGATAAAACGTCAAGTTATCATGATGTACAATGTAGTATATTAATTTAAGTGAATTATTTAACAATCGTAATTATTCGTAATTTTTATTTAACAACTGGGCACTGGGCACATACAATATAATTACAACTTAACCGAGCCAACTTCCTATGTCGAAGCCCGCATGACCCAAAAAACTAAAAGAGACAGGCTGCAACTCTAGAACATGGATTAACATTGCATTTACTTAACTTTTTGATTTTCAACCCGGCTCTTGTAATGGTTTGATTAATTTTAGTTATTTAGAATATTTTTAACCCGGCCAATCTCCTCCTCAACCTTGACCTGAATTTATGACACGAGCATTAACGTGACGCAGTTGTTCAACGCATGATTTACCAGATTGAATGGGGTCAGGTTATCGACAAAATTGGCGGATCCAAACTTCACCCTCACCTTCTGCATTGACCTCACCACCCTCTTGTAACAGGATCCTCTCCCGTCATTAGCATTATTTCTTGCTTGGGCCAAACACTTCTCAGATTGGGTGACCACCCCCGCAGCCACCTTGAAGATGATCATCCCGCAAATCCCATTCACAAGACTGACGGGAAAGAAGGCAAATCCCGGTATGGGAATGGACTCATGCAACTTGATGCAAGCATACAGGGACACCACCACATAAGTCCAGCCAGCGAACATGATCGATGGAACCACCACAACCTGGTAGACATCATTGTGGATTCCAGCCAGTAACTGGATCTGTCTGTAAAGCTGGAACCCATCATACTGCAAAGACGAGTTTGAGCGACCTTGATTCCTCCTTTGGATGGCCAGAGCATGATGAAGATAATTTTTAAGACAGACCGTGAAGACAAAGTTGCTGTTGAAGACGATGAAGGCCGCGTTGGCAAACATGCTGAAGAAGACGTACACGTCAATCAGAATTACCAAAAGTGGGATCAGTCCCAATTTACATGTGGAGCTAGGGGAGCAAAATCCACCAAGTCTGAGGATTAGGTGTCCAAGAAATGGAGGCATGCATGGGTTGATGTAGAGCATTGCCAAGACGAATCCGGATAGAGAAAATATGCTGAGGATTCCCATAACTTGTATCAATTTTGTCAAGGGGTCAACTCGGTTACCTATTTTTCAATATTAAATTCATTAAAAGTTTGATTTTTAAATGTCACTGGTCTTGCTTTGCTTACCCAACCGATTCGTGATTTCGAAATGGTAGAATGATGAAATCACATCGACCAGTCCATTCCCCTTGAGCACAAAGTTGAGGCGGACCATCAAGCTTGCGAAATTCCCCCCGAGGAATATCAATGCCACCATTTTTTCGGAGATGTGCAGACTTTCCATGGTCAGGAGGTAGTTTACAAATGTGGAGATTTCGTATACTCCATGAATTGCGATATTGAGTCGGTAGAAGAAATGCTTCCATTTTGAAGTGCTCACATTTGGGAGAGGGTGTCCTTTTGGCCACTCGTAATGAACGAGGGAGGCTTTGGCCAACATCCGAAGATGTAATTTTGTGCAAGGAATAATTGCTTTTAACATGGTTACGGGATGTTTTTAGAATACTATGTAAATTCGCAAATGCAAGCGAGCATTTGATATTATTAAAGCATATTCTTGCATTTGCATCGGTGAATAGATCCCCTCACAATGTGATCTATTTCAAACATGGGAATATTTTATATTTTTGAACGGGGAGGAAGGACAACAATTTGACCTTTTCCCTTCTAATTTTAGGTTTAATTAATTATTTTCTTTGAATGTTTGTAAAGTAGGCCGTCCTTTTTATTGCTTTCATATAACATGTTTTTCCATTTCTAGCTAATGTTGATCGTACGACAGGCAAATTCACATACTGAAGGGGAGTGAGGTGGGTTGTAGTCTGGCTTAAAAGTAATTTTATATTAAATGTTGTCAAACTCATAAGCTATATTTGAAATGGCATTTGGGACTTTCCATTACCATGCTAACTTATGCAAAACATTTATATTGTGTGAAATGGCATGACAGGATGAATATTAATAACCTCTGATTATATTTTATGATATCATTAAAACTGTTTATGACCTATTTTATTTTTCGATTGTTGTCACAAGTGATAGGGCCAACTTCACACAGATTTCAAAATGAGAGGATGACGTAAATGCATCTTCATTAAACATTTTCGTATAAATTAAACTAAACTGAAGTTATTTAAAGTAAACCTTACTTAATTAATATCAGTATCAATGATTGTCGGGGACTACGGAAAATGTCATTTCTGAAAAAGTATATTTTTTTCTAATTGTGTAGAACGGAAAATTATGATTGAGAAATGAAAATTAATTTGGAGTGGAACATGCATAACGAGATAGTGTACACAAAACTGACGACTTGAATCAGTTATAATTCAATAAATGAATGAAAATTTGATTTTGATGGCTTTTCGGGTGAACAGTCGCATTTCTATATTTAAGGAGACCGGAATTTGTAAGATCACAAAGTTGCGCATATTTACTTAAAATACCAACATTTCTACACAAATGTAATTAGAATAGAATGAAGGAATGTAATAAGAATAAACAACAAATCATAATTAGTTTACCAAACCACACAAAATCTCTGCAATATGATTCCATCCAAGTTGAGATGATAAAATTAATCTAAATTAACTTTCCTCATTTCGCTTTTCCATGTAGGCGTCGTACTCATGTCTGGTATAGATATCCCACTGGAAAGTGAAGACCTTGAGGAAGGGCAGCAACTCCCAAATGTTGGACTTGTACATCCCCCCGTCATACACGTACTTGTTCACTTCCACGATCTCCTTCTCCTTTCCTAATTGTGGGGCTCCTCGCAATTCCTCACAGTTGGCTCGAGTTTTCAAGGACAGTCCCATCGGCGGGGCTAGGCGAATCTCATCATAATATTCTGGCTCCTCCCTCACAAACACATTCAGGTTCTCAAGTAAGGGGAAGCAGCGGAGTAGGAATGAGTAGTCCGGGGCTGAATGGTCATCCACGTAATGGTTAAACTCCAGAGTTGTCACTTGGCTTATGTCAGTGTCATAGAAGTTTGTCGTACAATCCTCCATGTCCAGTCCACAGAATCCCCCTTCAAGTCGGAGCGTACTCAAACGCGTGGTGGAGCAGAGATGACGAAGGACTTCCAAGAGGCCCTGGCTAGTGCCTAGTCTCACCTCTTGGGTAGCCCTCGCCTTCCGAAGGTGGATTCCCAGTTTACTGAGTTGCGGCATCCTCGGCCCCACGTCCAACAAGCACTCGAAGTCTTCCATGATTTCAAAACGACTCAGGTGCAATTCTGTCAGATTGGGCCAATCCAAGTCATTCACCATCCACCAATTATCTGTTCTCAGATGAAGCTTGCGAAGCTGGGGTCGATACCGTTCTAGCATCAACGGCTCATAAGTAACTCCAAACCGGGACAGCTCGAGGACTTCCAGTTTGGGAACCAGCGGCATTACTGGAATTATTACGTCATCCAATAATTCGAAGATATCCTGAGTATCTCGAATTCGCAGGGTTCGCATATTCGGGAAAGTGTGGAAGATGCCCTCGGTTAAAAAAGGGAACATGATTTCCTCCCAGGGGTCCCCACGGGGGTCATTTAAATGGTAGGAGATCGAAAGGTGCCAAACTTCCTTTCCAAAGAGGGCCAAAAATTCCTGGAATTTGGTCCACATTCCTTGATATCCTCCATTCGCAAGTTCATTGGCCTCAGCTTTAGCTTCGTCTTCGGCAGTGACATCTTCACCAAGAACCAAGGTAAGACCTCTTCCAATCAGCCCGTTCTGCTTCCATTTATCCCGGAAGGTAGGATCCTCGAACAAGGACATGTCACTGCTACTGCTGAAGGACAACTGGTGACCTTCTCCAAGCTTCATTTCCATCATTGGGTTAACAAAATCCAGTCGGCGAGGGTCCCACTTGTCCGGATCGTGGGGTCGGAGTGAAGCATGATCCTCGAGGAAGTTGTCAATCGTGTCCCTCCAACTTTTGCAGACCAATCGGCAGTCCAGAAGCTTTTCCCCAGGGAGGTGCCGGTAGAGGTATGGCAGGGCTTGTTCCAACAACCAACCCGTCTTCCACTTGGAGAGGATGGTGTCAAAAAGCTGGCAGGAGTTGCAGAGGTTCCACAG
>JAQIXQ010000609.1:0-24504 GCA_034700485.1 Pseudosinella alba
TATCGTGCGGACACACGCACGAACAGACGGACTTACTCAACATTATCAACAACTTGGACTTCGTCGCAAGTTAATAACTCAACCATTTCATCATATTGCATATCGATATTCATCACATGATATGTTTACCTATCACTCATTCATTCCAAAACTGGATTGGGCTTATTAAGATAAACACGGCCTTCTCTGCTTATCCATTAACCGATAATAACGTTTGATAGTGGTCCGTTACTTACTTGTACAATATTTTCTGGTGTTCAATTTAAGATCATTTTTATTGACGATGCAATTTTGCATTGTTACTTTTAAATGGCCAGTCATAGTTGTTGTGTGTCTGTCCATTTATTACAAGCATACCTATTTGATACGTTTGTTTTCCTAGAAAACGAGACTTACTTTTACATACTCTTCCCATTGCAATTTTCATTACGATTGCCCCATCATTTCAAGGTCATATATCATATTACTATTGTTTTACAGAGACTACAAGCTGTGCAGCAAAAGTCAACTAGATTCAAAGTTATTAGTTTATTAGTATTATCGTTATCCCATCACTACATTTTCCTTGCATGAGTCAGAATTACCTTAACACATTTTGCAACTAGTCACAGCCACATTGACTTGAAGGATGATGCATATAATATGAACTTGTTGCTGGCTCCGTTGCAATATCTATAAAAAAGGGTAAACCTTTGTTTGTTGTTCTTGTAGAAGATGAGAATCGCATCATGAGATGATGATGTTGATGACGACAAGTAGTTGATCATGCATGAATTGACGGCGCTACCCTTTAAGTTTTAGTTAGATGATTATCAGGGCATATTATGAGTTGCAAAACTACTAATTAAGTATTTTATAAAAAAAATATTTCTTCTAACCAGAGAGAAAAGTTGGTTGGATGGAGTCAAAGGAGGATAATATTCATTATTACGTGACAATGGAAATAGTCTCATTATTATAACTTAACATGGGTCATTATGCATAGATACTGCAGGCATTCCAATTCCATGCATTCCTTAAATCATTTCCTTAAAAATTAATAGACCTCAGCAGAGACATAAGTTTTGTTATATGGCAAGGTATTTAGTACTCATACAGCTCGGATGCCTGACTGGTATAGTGGGATATCCCACTATTTTCAGTAGGTTCAGGCAGGAATAAGCCTACATGATAGAGATAAACTTGTTTGTAAGATTATGTATGAACAGGATTTGATCCCGTGGTTTTCATGGTTTCTTCTTGGACATGCATTGTATTCATTGTATTGCATAGGTAATAATAATAATATCCTTTTTCTTCATTTCTATCTCAATTCTCGGCACAGCAGGAGTTTGGAGTTTATATAGCAGAATATTTATTATTATTTATTGTCAACCTATTTTTTTTTAAATGGCACTCCAACTATTTCCACTTGAGGTGAGTTTGTTTGACCTGTCAATTGCATGATATTCGCATCTCATTTACCAACTTTTCTAATGTATATCAAATTTATTCAAGTTGTATATTTTTTATGACATTTGTTATGCAGGTGTGGAAGGTGATAGTGGAAAAATTGAAGGAGTCGGATGATATCCGGAATTTGATGATGTCGTTTCCTGGCCTGTACAACGAGCCTACCATGAGGGGCAAATTTCCGCATTGGTTCTTTGAGAAGGCAAGTTGATGTCTGATTTTATTAATTTAATATATATTGCATTATCGCAATCTTCATCATCTCGATCCAACAATAGTCTCTCTTTTTTGCAGGTGATCCAAGGCATTTGTGAACGTTTAAGCATCTTGGATAATCGATCCTTACGACAGGTCTGCAGAAGATGGCGTGATGGGATCGATAGGTTTATCCAGAGTCATCCGGAAACTGCTCGCAAAACGGGGGAAATGCTGGACCCAGCCTTATCAACCTATATCCCTCTCATATCCAAAGCTGGACACGAGCTATTCGGAGAGTTCCGCTTCCTCCAAACTGTGACTGAGCTGAGACAAATTCTATCTCAATGGGGATTTATTATTAGTCCTTCCAGAACAAGTCCATTTTTTACGAGAGAGTTGACGCTATGGCCAGACACCGTTCATCCGGAGGAAGAGCAGGGTGGAGATTGGACACGCTTCTATGCGCTCGCTAGCTCTCTGATTGAAAGGTTCGGGAGCCAACTTCATTTCCTCAATGTATACGGAGTCTACGGGGATGATGAGGGCATCACTCGATACATTTTAGGTTTACTCCAAAATGCTCCCAATCTCAAACGTCTCAAACTGGGTGCTGTCGGTCTTGGCATCCACGAGGTTCCCACAAGTAGTAGTAGAATGACACGGCTTGTGACACAACTTATCAGAGAACTACCTGTCCTTCCAGCCCTTGTTGCAATTGAGGTCAGGGGGTTTGACCTCCCTTCCGAATTGGTCACTCCGCTAGAGACCCACTTCAGCTCCCAGCTACAGAGGCTTCTCATTAATGTGGAATATTGGTTGCAAGATTGGGGGGCATCCTTACCAGCCCTCACCTCATTTGCATTGATTGAAGCAACTGAAGAGAAGACAATGACTGTGTTGGATACGCTCCGTTCTCCACACGTCAGACTGCTTTCACTGGACGTTCAATGCTTCAGTGCAGCAGCAGAAGAGTTCCACTCCAGCCCACTTATGGAGAAGCTTTTGAAGTTTGAAAGACTCGAGGAGCTTCATCTGTACTCTTCGTATGCCTGTTCTTTGATTAAAGGGTCACATAAGTTATCTGTTCCACCTATAGCGAATCTGGCATCAGTAAAGCGATTGGATATATGCTACAGCGCGCTGGCCCTTTCCCCTTCCCTTTTGGTGGCTTTCCCAGGATTGGAGTATCTTCGCGTAGGCTATCCTCATTCAAAGTCGGTTGGGATATACAGTACTGCTTGTGGCTTACTATGGGGTGTCCTGACTCCAAAACTGAAGGCTGTTTCTGTGGGCAGGTGGGGTAGACCACCTACCACCATATGGAGAGAGGACTGGGAGAAGAAGTCTAGGTTGAGGGAGAAGAATTGCTCGGACATTGACATGGAGTTGGGAGAATGTTTTGATTTATTACGGATGTGAGGATGATTTCTGTATACCACCTTTCTTTTCATTTTACTGTACCAAACATTTTGAGTGTATGATATTTATTTATTTAATTATACTTTATTTCTAAATTCTAAAGCAACATGTTCTATTGATATGTACCCATTTACTTCATTGTTCAGCAAGAATCATGAATCCGTTTGTTTTGATAATAAGAGTTAGGATTTACATATACACATACTGAGGCGCGTCATCATAAGCAGAAAAAGCATCAAAAGCATTGTTTTTTTTTAGCATGAAAGTCATAATTCAAGTGAATTTGCTCATTTTACTACAAATAAAATCCACAAACAAATATTTGTGAATGTATCAGTCGTGCAAATCAATTCAAGTTAACTTTGACCTTGTCTCAGTACTTTTCCAGTGCAAAAACACATTGGCCGGCGGAAGAATGTATAACTGCTGCATCAGATCAATCAATCTAATCTACCCACTAATCATCATCATCCTAGTCCTCATCATCATCATCATCACCATCATCACCATCATCACCATCATCACCATCATCATCAGCACTAAATAAATACTGATTAGTAATTGACATGCAAAGCATCACGGTAGTGATGCATTTGCATTGTAGTAGTTAGTTCCTTTGTCGCATTTTAGTTCCATTTGCTCAACTTGTCTGTGTTCTTACGTAAGGACGGTTCCATTGAACTTGGACAATGTTCCTAACATGATCCTATTTTCTAATTTGCTCCTTACATGAAAATTAAATTCCACTTTCCAATCTCCATGCATTGTTTAGCTTGGGCAAATACCATATAAAAATTATATTTATACACTTCCTCTATCTATGGGCGAACACTAATTCGATTTCATGATTTGGAGAGTGATGCTTATCATTATGGTTGTATTTTACGACCGCTTCATTTATCAGACCAACACCGGTTTGGTTTGATTATGGTCATATTATATATAATTCTTCAAACAATTCCTTTTTGCTTTTCGCATGACGTAATTTTTGGCGTATGAAATTGACATTATTGATTTGGTTATGAGTCGGGTTAAGTGTTTTGATCATTTGTAGAAAGACATTACGAAATCGCATTCTTCGACTCAATTTGTCTGATGTGTTCAATTCTAGTCATACTCATGAGCAAACAAACCTTATTCCAGGAGAAGTTGCCATACTTAAAATCTGTTATTATACTAAACTCACTGATCCATTGAAGGTGAGGTGTTATCACAATTAGTTACATATCTCATCCATCATCTCACCTCAACCCATTAGACAACTACATGCCATCCCCATTCCAAAGTCAATAATACTTCATTGTTCGATATAGAGGTTAGTCAGGGGTTGCTCAGGTCAATGCTATGTCTGTAATATTATCCATTCATATCTCAAAATTTCGCAATCTCCAAGTGCCAATTACTAATTGCTGATACCTGGTAAACCTTTTAGAATGAATAATGAATGTGTTATTTAAGCGATGGGCGAGGCAGGAAATGTTCAAAAATGATTTAATTCTTATGTTCCATCACCATCACCATCATGTCATATCCATTAATTCACATAACTAGTCGTAAGTTTAAATTAGTAATATCTAGAGACATCCTGTTTCAACAGAAATGGTGAGTTCACAAAACTCACCTCAAACGATTATATTAGGCCATGCACATCAAACCACTTGAGATGAATATAGTTATATAATGCACATTTGCATTCGTCATCGTACCTGATGCCCATGTCATGTCATCCTTTCGGTGAAAATATGGCACTGATAAGCTTTTAGTAATTTGCAATAGCAATGAATGCTATCTCTAAAGCTTTGCGTATTTTTAGCGACTCCAATAAAAAGCGCTGCTTCCATTATCGCAGCACATTCAGTACCAATCGGAGCTCTTAAGACATCACCTTTTCAGCAATTTAAAAAAGTAAGGCTCGATTATATTTTATTTTTAAACATTTTTGTTATATCATTTATAGTTTTCCTCTACAACTTAATTATTCTATATTTTCTTCTTCTAAAGCATTTCAAAATGAGCTGGCCAGAAAAGATGACTTGGGTCTCTGCCTCCGGAGGCAAGTCCCCCAATGATGCCATCCACGCTGGAGTGGACACCGGAAACAAGGTATTCGTTGCCCGGGCTCACCATGAAGGGATCGTCATTCCCGGCAAGCTCCACATGAGCCACTCCAATGTATACATCCCATACGATGGGAAAGAGGTCGCCGTTGGGGACTATGAGGTCCTGTGTGGCCCACCGGCCACACTTTCATGGGTTGATTGCTCCGGGCGCAACATCCCTCCCCACGCTGTCAACGGTGGACAGGAGGCTGGAGGCCAGACCCTGTACATTGGACGTGTCATCCACAAGGGAACCGTCACCGTTGGGAAGGTCCACCCGGATCATGGCACCTGCTATGTTGCATATGGTAAAGGCGTTAAATTGATTGCATTTTAATATAGGTAATTACTAATTCTGGAATATATCATCAGTAAATAATTTGACTTTGATTTCAGATGGGGAGGAACTTGGATTCTCTGATTATGAAATCTTGGTGAAGAACAAGCTCGGACTCTTCCTCGGTGTTTAATTTAATGTATATCTACATTCCCTATCGAAAGGGGAACAAATGTAATTGTCATTGGAAAAAAATTAACGCGAATAAAAGAAAATATTTGGAGTCTAAGATATCACTGATTAATAATTAGACGTAGTAGATGTAGTTTGTTTTGTCCAAAATAAATTGCTTATCATCAAGTAACTCATATCATATGATGGACATATATGATATGATATCAATGATGGTGACAGTGGCTGATTGTGCCATGACTCTGGTTAAAATGGGATTACTAAATCACGAATCAATACAAAAAAATCTGCATAACTCTACATTCGCATATTCCAATTTATTCTTATTCAGATATCGCGACAAAAAAAATACAAACAATGATATTTTATGATTTAATGAATTTGTCTGTTAATTTTGGCATATCATCTTAGTTGACAATTAACCTTTCGGTCTAGAATAATGTGACCAATACTCGTTTTGAAAATCCGTTTACGGTCATTCGCCCAAAGACTCCCTAATCCACAGTTGACGTTGGTCCGTGTCATTGCAGATGGTGCCCAACACAGAATCGTCCAACCGGTCCAGGAATAGGCAAACATTTCTGGAACCATTCTTTATTAGCCATTCCCCTGGTCGGACTTCTAATACTGCGAATTGTTGAGCTTGGGATGCTGGTGAACATGTCTCCAATAGATAAACGTAGGGGCCTGTTCTCAGTTGATCCTCAACGCAACGAATTTCGTCTGGGAGGTTGAGAAAGTATGCGGTTAATCGGATTACATACAACTCATTGCTAACTGGAACCAATTCTGTTGTCAGGTATTTGGAGTCCCTAAATAAAAATTGGTATTCTCAATGTTCACAGTTTGTACAGGGGAGAATATTAATAATTTTATAATTAACTTACGAAAGTGTGCAATGTGATACTTTCAGTCGTCCACTGGAACTCCATGTTCCACTTCCCATACACCAAAACGGGTTTGTAATCGGCTTAAACAAGTAAAGGCCAGATTGGGAATGGGCCATGTTGGCAAGACATGCCAAGACGGTAATAACAATCCAAACAATTGTTTTGGATATAGACATTATGCGTATTATGACGACGTCTTCCTCTCAAAATTAAACAAAAAATTAATTAATGTATACCGAGAAATTTCAAATTGCGACAATGACAAATATGTACGGCTCAAGTCGATAATGTGACTAAGCATTTTGTTCTTCCATGCTGCCCTTTTATATCCCATTTAATGAAATGGGAAGACGTTTCTACTTGGAAGTGGGACCTCCTATCACTACCAAATTATATCAACTTGAACCTACCTGTCAATGACATCCAGATTTGCCCTTCATACTGATCCGTGACCCGTGATTGTTTTCGGAATTTATTGCGAAAACAATTTTTATCAGTTAAAGCTCGTCGGGAATCATGTAATATTATCAATCTCATATGTAATTCCTAAATTATTTTTTTTTATCTTAAGTTCGTTTGGGAACAAAATGGATTCTATTTGATTCTGATATTGATTATTATGGAAACGTCAAAAATAAAAATGCTCTTGGAGGAAATAAAATTATAACTATTAATTATAATTAATAACTTATTATGGGGCACTCTGAGAAAATGTTTTTATTCTGCCATTTTCTCCCGAAAGCTAATCCCAAAATCAAGGGGTTCATCACCCACACGGGTCTCCTCGGCATACAGGAGGCTATTCATCACTTATCTGCTTCCCGTTCTTCGCGGAGCAAGATTATAATGCTGAGAGGATCCACTGGAGAGAGTCCGGCTGGAGATTACTAATGTCGCCAAAGCAAAGCTGGTGAAAGCCATCAAAGATATCATCGGCAACCCGAAATATGGAAAGCTGTCGGAAATTTTATTATTCCTTTAATTATTTAGTTTTAACAGTTCTTTTAATTTTTATATGGCTGAAATGCTGAAAATTGCAAAGTCATCCAGCTCTACTTGCTAATGTTTATTAGTCAGCACAAAAAGCCTATCCTGATATGCCGAATGCTTTTCATGTTCAAGGTCTTCATGTTGTAAATCTCACATGAACTATGGACTTCACAAATTATGGACATGTAAGTAGAATTGTATTCCAGGGTTGTACATGTTCATGAAACATATTGAGCAACCTGTTACAAGCATAATTAAATTAACTAGCCACAACTTCTCTCATGTCATCTCCAATCCACATAGTCTGGTATAGAATAGTGTGGCTGTGGCATCCTATATGAACAACCAGTTTTATATACGTATGTATTGAGAATTGCTGAGATTGTGAAGTCAACTAATTATAAGCCAATATGTTTCATGTGGTGTGAGTGTGACTTGCTGTTGTACTTGGAAGCAACATAACATAATACTGATAAAAAAACATCAGTCGTCCAGTCCAGTTCAGTCATTGCGTAAATTGAAAATGTACACACGAAACCTCATCCGATATGAAGGTCAGGCAAAAGCAACTGTCAGATCATAAGTCAGATCTCAGTAAGAATTCATGGAATGGCCGGCTATAGTTAACAGTTGTCCGCATTTTATAAAAAAAAAAACGGAATTAAACCAATCCACTCGACAGTTCATCGCCCGTCATTTTCTCAAGATGGGATTAAAACCCGGAATTCTCCCTGTGCTAATTTACCTCCTGGCCTTGTCCCCCCAGCTCCTCCCCACCGCCCAAAGTGCCAATATCGTCTTCTTCCTGGGAATATCCTCTTACAGCCACCGTTCCTCCACGTGGCCCCTGGCAGTGTCCCTCGCAGAGAAAGGTCACAATGTCACATTTATTTCCCCAGAAGCTGCCAAGAACCCACATCCCAAGATATTCGACTACGTCCCACCCACCCTGGCCGGCTTCATCCATGCCTGGCTCTCCACAGCCAATTTTTACCTGAGCCGAAAGGGCGGAGATTCGGCCAATGCTTGGGGGATGGAGGAAGCAGCCATAGTCATGTGTGAGATATTGTACAGTGACGAGGATTATCTTAACTGGGTCAAGCGGACCAAAGTGGATCTGGTCATTATCGATGGACTATTTAACGATTGTGCTTATGGAATGGCTCACTTCTGGGGCGCCAAAGCCATCCTGTTCCATACTGGAGCCCCTCTGGGGCACTATATTGAGCCATATGGCTTCCCAGATGAAAGCTCTTCGATACCCAGCATGGAGTTTCCCTGTCCGGTTGAGATGTCGTTCTTTGACAGGATGAGCAATGCCATTCGTCCCATCTTGTGGGAGTATAACCTGAGCCAGAATTACTTCCCCAGGTTGGGTGAGATCACCAGTGACAGGTTGGGGATGGCAGAGGTGGTCCCAGTTGAGGAGGTTGTGAAGAACACCAGCATGATATTTTTGAGCATACATTATGCAGAGGAGTTTCCGAGGGCGCTGCCACCAAATGTAATTACTGTTGGAGGGATTGGGGATCTGAGCGGTACTGATAAGAAGAAGCCTCTTCCCAAGGATATTGACACATTTCTGCAAAAAGGAAATGGCTTCATTTACTTAAGCTTTGGGTCGCACGTGGATTTCTTCACGATGGACGAGCACATCCAACAAGCCTTTATTGGGGCGATGAAAAGTCTTCCTGATATCCAGTTCTTGTGGAAAATCGGGAATGACTCATTTGCCAAAGAGTTCCCACAGGGGAATGTGTTCATGGCCAAGTGGATGCCTCAGAAAGAGCTTCTTGGTAAGTCATTGATGTCCTTAAACATTATTTTGAGGTCAAGCTACCCAAATATTTTTTGGGGGTACTGTGAGAAAATAGTAATTGACCTATATTTATATTTTATTCCAAGCTCATCCAAAAATCAAGGGCTTCATCACCCACTCGGGTCTGAACAGCATCCATGAAGCTATTTACGATGCAGTCCCACTTATCGCCTTCCCATTCTTTGCGGAGCAGGATTACAATGCTGAACGGATTCACTGGAAGGAAACAGGGATAAGGTTGGAGATTACAGAGGTCACCCAAACAGATTTGGTTGATGCCATCAAAAATATTATCAACAATCCAAAGTAAATTTAAATATAATTCATCTTATACATATTTCTGATCTGATCTCGCTGTCAAATATTTTACTGACGTGCTACGTAATATGATTTGTTTCCAGATATAAGAATAACATGAAGAAGGCCTCCATGTTCTTCAAAGAACGTCCCCAGAAGCCACTGGACACTGCCATGTGGTGGACTGAATTCGTCCTTCGTCATACTCCGGAAGAACTTTCTGCACTTCGACCTTTGAGCGTTGGTCAACCTTGGTGGAAGAAGAGACAGTTGGATGTCTGGGCAACGATTGCTGTAATATCTACTACATTATTGCTGTCAATATTTTTTGTCGGTTACAAACTCCTGTCATGTGTATTTGGCACTTCATCGTCTAAAGTTGTCCCAAGTCAGCAGCGAAAGAAAACGCAGTAACATGTACGAAAAAATCAGGAACATTTATTTTATTTAAAAAAATCGATCTTTGCTAATAAAAAAGCTAATATCAGTCACATTCAATTTTTAATACTTGTTTAACTCTACACCCACGCATTAGTGTTAGTTCTATCTGCAACTGCTACAATCTTTTTTCTTGATCATTGAAAAAGACTTCCTTTAACTTGGCTTACTCTACTTGACGGGATTTCAAGGTCGATGAACAACCAGATGCATGGCAAAATGAACATAGTTTATATGTTGTATCGTGTTACGCAATGTTCAATGCCGGTCTTGGTCATATCAGATATTATGGGAGAGACCCATGCACGGCCTTGATTTTATACTCTGGCGAAACGATGACGATGATGATGAAGCGATTCTAATGCCCAGAGTTCCATTCCAACTTCCAACTCCGTACTCCGTCCACAGGTTGGAATAGTGAATAGGGATATATGCTCTTATAACATGTTCTGTAAAATGCGTTGCGTTTTGGAACTGGAAGATGTAGGTTTGCCGACAAGAGCCGAAATGGGCATTTCTTGTGGATGGGAATGGGAATGGAGAGATGTGGATGAGATGGGGTTCAAGAGCAACACTTTCCTATGCTTCAACAACATCATCGGGATTAGCGAGGTTTCTGTGTAAAAGTCATCTGTAAAGTCAAGTCAGTTACTTTAGATAGATAGATCACGTTGTTTGTTGCTGGGCTTGTCCTTGTCAGTCATATAAAAAGTCTCAGATAAAATACATCGGTCATTCATTGATTTTGGTTAAATATGAGAACTTCGCATTAAAAAGTGAACTGGCCACGGTCACATTGTCATGCGGCCTGTCACAAGCTTAGAGACTGGACAAGTGAAACTGTCATAAGAGATTTGTCAGTCGTCGGTATCACTAGTCATATGCAGTATTAATTCATCGTCCAAGGAGAAAAGTTTACAATTGCCCTTACCCCTTCGACATTTTGAGAATGGGCCCCAAAGTTGGTACCCTTCTGGGTCTAATATCCCTTCTGACCTTGTCATGTCAGCTCATCCTCATAGCAGAAGCTGGGAATGTCGTCTTCTTCCAAGGCATGTCCTCCTACAGCCATCGAAGTCCAACATGGCCCATTGCAGTGGCACTAGCTGAGCGAGGCCATAATGTCACATTTGTTTCTCCGACAACGGCCAAAGTCCCCCACCCGAAAATATTCGATTATACCCCGCCAGTACTCAAGGCATGGGTGGATAGCTGGATCCACTCCCTGGTGGTCTACGATGTGCGCAAAAGTGGAGATCCAGGTAATGCTTGGGGTCTTGCTGAAGCCGGGGTAGCCATGTGTGAGGTCATGTACTCTGACCCGGATTTCGTCAAATGGATCAAGAGAACCAAGGTGGACCTAATCTACATCGATGGACTGTTCAACGACTGCGGTTATGGAATGGCAGATTATTGGGGAGCCAAAGTGATCCTTCTGCAGACCTTCGGTCCCATCGGCTATTACGTGGAGTCATACGGGATGCCGGATGAAACTTCTTGGATTCCAAGCATCGACTATCCCCTTCCAATTGAGATGACCTTCGCCCAGCGTGTTGTGAATGCGCTTGGTCCCATTGCCTGGGACTTCCACCGGAGGTGGCAATATTTCCCAAGGTTGGAGGAGGTCACAAAGGAGAAATTAGACTTCCCGGGGGTGTCCAAGTTTGAAGATATTGAGAGGAATACGGCAATGGTGTTTTTGAATACCCATTATGGGGAGGAGTTTCCGAGGGCGCTGCCGCCAAATGTGATTAGCATTGGTGGGATTCTGAATAACGAGAAGAGGACTCCACTTCCTAAGGTTGGTTTCAGAAGATTAATTGTTTAAGTAAATGTTGTATGACATGATCGTAATAATTTTTTTTATTATGAAAAGGACCTGGATGACTTCCTGAAAAAAGGCAAAAGCTTCA
Organism: Pseudosinella alba; assembly: GCA_034700485.1. Taxonomy (NCBI): domain Eukaryota; kingdom Metazoa; phylum Arthropoda; class Collembola; order Entomobryomorpha; family Entomobryidae; genus Pseudosinella; species Pseudosinella alba. The sequence continues at coordinate 11,985 of JAQIXQ010000609.1, forward strand.
TCTACGTAAGCTTCGGAACCCACGTCGATTTCTTGCAAATTGAGCCAAAAATTCAGCAAGCTTTTATTGGGGCGATGAATAGCCTACCTCAAGTTCAGTTTGTGTGGAAGATTGGGGATGATCGATTTGCAAAGGAGTTGACCAAGGGCAATGTCTACATGAATACGTGGATGCCTCAGCAGGATATTCTCGGTAAAAGATTATGATAATATTTTATAAAAACTTGAAGAAGTCCTTTGTCATGTCCATTGTCCATCTCAAGGTTACAAATTTTGGGATTTAATTTATACTTACCTATTTGTAGCTCATCCCAAGGCCAAGGGCTTCATCACTCACTCAGGTCTCCTCGGCATCCAAGAAGCCGTCCATCATGCTGTTCCCCTGATATGCTTCCCATTCTTTGCCGAGCAGGACTATAATGCTGAACGGATTCACTGGAGAGAATCCGGGATCAAGCTTGAAATTACGACTGTTACACAAGCGGAACTGGTGGACACCATCACCAAAATCATTTCCGACCCCAAGTAAATTTTAAATTACTGTTTTGACATAATATTTAAATATTTCCGTTTTGAGAATCAATCTAATTTGGTTTTCCATGGCGTTTTGTCCCTGTACAGATATAAGAATAACATGAGGAAAGTCTCTATGCTGTCTAATGAACGGCCCATGAAGGTTCTGGATAACGCTGTCTGGTGGTCCGAATTTGTCCTTCGTCATACCCCAGAAGAACTCTCCGCCCTTCGACCCTTAAGCGTAGGTCAACCCTGGTGGAAGAAGAGGCAGTTGGACGTTTGGGCAACTATCATGGGAATCGTTACTGCACTTTTCATCGCTATAACTTACATATTTCATAAAATAATTACGTTCATGTTTTGTAGCAAATCCGGAATTAGTCCAAGTCAGCAAAAGAAGAAAAGGCAATAAAAAAGTATACTTGAGGGATTAACTTCATTGCAGTTGGCCAGTTTTATTTACAGATATTTACATAGATGTAGAATTAGCATTAGCATTTATGACATTGGTAGTTTTGGTTTTATGAAGTGACGTCAATTGGGCATTAGCATTTGGATGGAATTTATTTTGACGATGTGATAAAAAGGCATGTTACGCTGAAGATTTACATATGACATAAAAATGAAGGGTCCTCCTCGGTAATCCGGCTGTTGACTTACGCCCTTTCTTTTTCTAGGAATCTTCTCGATCTGTGGAAAAACCCAGACGTTCAGACCAGGGATTAGTTAGGCTAAAAATAGATTTACTTTGTACATATTAGTTTAGTGAATGAAAGTTGTGTGGATGTTGTTTTATCTTTAAGCTTAAGCATTTTTGTGAAACTTTGGGGGTTTTCGGACCCCTTTCCGCACTATAATAAGGGATCCACGAGAGCTGAAATGGGTTGGTTGACCAGTAGTGGTATTTTGTTCATGGCCATGAGATGATATTTTACTTTGTTGTTCGTTGAATTACTTGATTAGTTAAAGATAGAAACCGATTCCGACAAACATCACAAGGAATAGGCGGTTACAGAAATGGGAAAACCTTAACGTAAACATCTGAGATTTTTTTTTCGTCATTTGTAAAGTCAAATCACTCAAAAGTCAAGAGCACTGATCATGTTATCTGTTGCCGAGCTTGTCACTAATGAAAACCCGGTAAAGAGCATTGTTCGTTAAGTGGGTTGGTTAGGTAGGAATTGCGCAAACAGAAGTCGAAAGGCCACATCAGCGTTGTCACAAGAGGCAGGCCTGCCTACCTTATCATTAGCCATATAATAATATACAATACTAAATTTAATCATATCGTAAGAGATCAATTCAGAATTAAATTAGGCGAGGACGGGTTTGGGCAGCGAAAAAAGTAAGAGATTTTATAAGTGCCAAACTGACCAAATAATATTTAGTGTCCCGGTTCCCTTTGACCTTGAAGATGGGGTCAACATCTGCAACCCTTCTGGGGATAATATCCTTCCTATCTTTGGCATCCCACCTTCTCCCCACTGCAGAATGTGGGAATGTCGTCTTCTTCATGGGAATGTCCTCCTACAGTCATCGAATTCCAACATGGCCCATTGCAGTGGCCCTCGCTGAGCGAGGTCACAATATCACTTTTGTTTCTCCAACCACAGCCAAGGTCCCACACCCCAAAATATTTGATTATACCCCGCCAGTGCTGAAGGCATGGGTGGATGAGTGGATTCATGCAATGAGTTTTTATGACGTGCGTAAAAGTGGAGAAATATGGAATGCATGGGGTCTTATGGAAGCTGGAGTGGACATGTGCGGGGTCATGTACTCCGACCCTGACTTTGTCAAATGGATCAAGTCAACCAAGGTGGACTTAATCTACATCGACGGACTATTCAATGACTGTGGTTACGGAATGGCGGATTATTGGGGAGCCAAAGTAATCCTGCTGCAGACCTTCGGCCCCATCGGCTATTACGTTGAGTCGTATGGCTTTCCAGACGAAACCTCTTGGATTCCCAGTATCGACTATCAGCTTCCTATTGAGATGACCTTCTCCCAACGCGTTGTAAATGCGTTGGGTCCTATAGCTTGGGACTTTCACCGGAGGTGGCAGTACTTCCCGAGGTTGGAGCAGGTCACCAAGGAGAAATTAAATCCGGGAGTGTCTAAATTCGAGGAGATTGAGAGGAATACGGCAATGGTGTTCCTGAATATGCATTATGGAGAAGAATTTCCAAGGGCGCTTCCTCCTAACGTGATTGGTATTGGTGGCATTTTGAACAATGAGAAGAGGACTCCTCTTCCCAAAGTAAGTGCCGGAAGACCCCTTTGTCACCCAATTTAAATTAGGATGTGATTATCTTAATATTTGTTTTTGTCATTACGGATAGGACCTCGATGACTTCCTGAACAAGGGGAATGGCTTCGTCTACGTCAGTTTTGGCACCCACGTGGATTTCATGCAGGTTGAACCAAAAATCCAGCAGGCTTTTATTGGGGCCATGAATACCCTCCCACACGTCCAATTTGTGTGGAAGATTAAGGATGACAGGTTTGCAAAGAATTTGACCAAGGGAAATGTCTACATGAACACTTGGATGCCTCAGCAGGATATTCTTGGTAAGATAAGTATAACCGGAATAAGTATTTAAAAGTATTAATATGTCAGGTCATATCAAAGACAATGTCACACAGAATTTTTTGTATTTCTGTAGCTCATCCCAAGGTCAAAGGCTTCATCACCCATTCAGGCCTGCTCGGCATCCAAGAAGCTGTTCATCACGCTGTCCCATTAATCTGCTTCCCATTCTTTGCTGAGCAGGACTACAACGCTGAACGGATTCACTGGAGGGAATCTGGGATCAAGCTGGAGATTACTACCGTTACCCAAGCGGAGTTGGTGGACACCATCACCAAAATCATTTCCGACGCAAAGTATATTTTTTATTTTACTTGAAATACAATTCCTTAAATTTTAGGTCACCCTAATTACCTTTCCTATTTTGCCATTTTACAGATATAAGAATAACATGAAGAAAGTTTCCATGTTGTCCAATGAACGTCCTATGAAGGTTCTGGATAACGCTGTCTGGTGGTCCGAATTTGTCCTTCGTCATACCCCAGAAGAACTCTCCGCCCTTCGACCCTTAAGCGTGGGCCAACCCTGGTGGAAGAAAAGGCAGTTGGATGTTTGGGCAACTATCATGGGAATTGTGGCTACACTTCTCATCGCAACAACCTATCTATTTCATAAATTGATAACTTGGATATTTTGTAGGAAATCCGGAATTAGTCCCAGTCAGCAACGAAAGAAAAGGCAATAATTATTTATATTTTTTTTAGAAATAGTTTAATTGAGATCATGTTAATTTGATTCATGTTACGTCCTGTACATCATGATTAAATTTAAATTTTAAATTAAATTATTTTTGTCATATGAAACCGCATTATTTCCAGCTCCGTTTTATTTTTCATTGCTAAGGATAGATACATGCTAAAGCTATTATGCAATAGCTCATTTCTGACACTCTTGCCAGACAAATGGAGTGAAGCAAAAAATATGCACTTCTGTTTGAACATGACAGAATCCCAGACACTCTGACTAATACCATATATATGTGCTTGAATCATACATAGTCATTGTAATTATCATCATATCCATATTATTCCATATTCATTTTTTTCTCCGGCAAGTCACTTTAAAAATTTCAAGGTAAAATATATTACGGAATGCATAAATATAACTTTGTTCTATCTGCAACATAGCAGCTTCCCACCATAACACTGCACTTGTGACTGGATAGCAAAAACTCAATGTTAAAAGTACATGACCTTCATAAGATAAAGATATGGTGAACATATATAATTACAAATCGGCATTGTAAACTCAATGACATGGCAGATTGTTTTCCTATGCCGGCCGTCCTGTAGCAACTCGGGAAAATTGTGTCAGTGGAATAAACAGGTATTAAGTGGATGTGACACAAAAATTGCTTTGCTTCATACTTAGCTTGTTATATCGATTGAGTCATGCCATTCATTAGTTGAAGACAACAAAAAATTATCTTTTTCTGTCTGAATTCATTCTAAAGTAAAATGGCAGTCCCAGTCCAGTTGCCACACATTAGATATCAATTGTCGCGTGTAGTCGCATCCATGCGTAGAGCAATGTGCAAGTCAAGTTTAGTTGTAATGTAGTTAACAAGAGGAAGATAAATCCTCAAAATTAAACAGATAAACTGAGTTTTGACATTTTTGGATGAGTGGTTATCGTCAAAATGGCTATTAAAATACGCGGAATCCAACTGGGGACGCTTTCCCTCCTTGCCTTCTTCTTATCATGTCAACTTCCTCCAACTGCCGACGCTGCCAACATCGTCTTCTTCTTCGGGGTGTCCTCCTACAGCCACCGTATCCCCGCCTGGCCTTTAGTTGAAGCCCTCGCCGATAAAGGTCACAACGTTACCTTCGTATCTCCCTACCCCGCCAAGAATCCCAACCCGAAAGTTCGCGACTATGTCCCAAAAGCCCTCACTGAATGGCTTACAGGGATGGATAACATGTTCAACGTATTCAACGAACGGAAGAAGGGAAATGCCCAAAGTGGTTGGGCATTTCTCCCCATGTACGGGGCCATGGCTTGCGAGGAAATCTACAAGGACGAGGAATTCATCGACTGGATCAAGTCTACCAAAGTGGACCTGCTCTTCATCGATGGCCTATTCAACGACTGTGCTTTGGGAATGGCTGAGTATTGGGGCGCCAAAATAATTTCCTTCCAGACAACTGCCCCATTTACATTTTACAATGACCCATTCGGACTTCCGGATGAAACATCGTCCATTCCCAACATGGAGGTGTTCTACCCCGCAGATATGACCTTTACACAGAGAATTAAAAATGGGTTGATTCCCGTAATGTGGACCTATCTTCGTAGATGGATGTACTTTCCTAAGATGGAACAGATAACCAAAGAGAAATTGGAAATGGATGAGTTACCGAGTTTTGAAGATATTCAAGGGAATGTGTGCTTGTCATTTGTTAACACCCATTATGGGGAGGAATTTCCAAGGTCACTCCCACCCAACTACATTCCCGTGGGCGGGATAGCTATAGCGGAGAAGAGGAAGCCACTTCCCAAAGTCAGAGCAGATTCCTAAAACAATTTATACTAATTTATGCAAATAATTTAATTGATGATCAAATTTATATTATGTAATTTCTAATAATTTTTATTTGTGTAGGAACTAGATGCATTCCTGAAAAAGGGAGATGGCTTCATCTACATGAGTTTCGGAACCTACGCGGATTTCTTCCAATTTGACAAATCCGTCCAGCAGGTATTTATTGACACGATGAATAATTTTCCCCAAATCCAATTTGTATGGAAAATCGGGAACAACTCCCTGGCCAAGGACTTGACCAAGGGCAACGTCTACATGAACACATGGATGCCTCAACAAGATATTCTTGGTAAGTATGAGCAAAGACGCAGACTAAACTTGACTTTAGAAGCAATAATATGTTTGGGGTAACATGAGATGATATTGTTTAAATTCTTATTTTGATATAGCTCATCCAAAAATCAAGGCTTTCATCACTCATTCCGGTTTGATGAGCATCCAAGAAGCGATTTATAATTCAGTTCCGCTGATCAGCTTCCCGGTATTTGCTGAGCAGGATTATAATGCGGAGAGGATCCACCGGAAGGAGAACGGGATCCGGCTGGAGATTACAACGGTCACGCAAGAAGAGTTCCAGGAGGCCATTAATAAGGTCTTGCTTGAGCCAAAGTAAGCATTAAACGATTTATAAAGTTTGAACAACATTTTGTGACCTTGACCGTGCAAAAATTTGTCTAATTACTATTTTAATTTAATTAATATGTGATAAATAGATATCGGAATAACATGAAGACGATCTCAAAGCTGTTCAAAGAACGACCCCAGAAACCTCTTGAGACTGCCCTATGGTGGACCGAGTTTGTGCTCCGTCACAGCCAAGAAGAATTATCAGCTATCCGACCCTTAAGCGCGGGTCAACCCTGGTGGAAACGAAGACAGTTAGATGTCTGGGCAACTATTATGGGAACTGTCGTGGCTCTTGTGGGATTGTTACTTTACGGGATTTTAAAGTTAGTTAATTTTGCATTTGGTAATAGGAAGGTCTCATCAAATATAAATCCACAGAAGAAGGTGCAGTAAACCGTTGCAAATATTTCACACTTAAATGAATTTTGTTACTCATAGAATGTAAATAGATCTGATTATGTTAAAAATATGAAATAATAACCCATGGATGTGAAGTGTATAAATAACTTGTATCAGTCTCATAGTTTCATGCATTTTAAAATAATTCTTTACCCAGGCCATATCTCGTCGGACGAGCCAAATATTTTTTACAACAGGCTGTACTCTAACAAATACAGATAATGGATAATAAAATGTCCGGTGTCAAGTTGTAAAGACAATCGTCCTTGAATAAGTCTTCCTGTATTTTTTTGGACGATTCATTTGAAGCAAAAAGTCAAACTGACTGACCTGATAAAAGATAATCCTGTCATATATATCATGCTTTCTATAATTAGACACTGGGTTAAGGAAATAATTTATGGTTCCTTAAACATTAACATTCTGTATCCAAAATTTACACGGTGACCAAAATCCCCATTAAATTTCAAATTTCCTAGTTTTTAACAACATGAGTAGGGATCAAACAATTGATAAATGAGTAACCAAAGATGAAAATGCAAAAAAAAATACTAAGATTTGTTGGGAAATATAGTAACTTCAAAGCTTATGCAGTTTCTTTTACATTTTAATTTCCCGGATTGTAGTATAATGTAGTATTGTGATATCCTAACCTAATTACGTTTACGTTTTCAACTAAATTATTTTAAATGTGTGTCAATATTACCCCGAATCATCCGTAAATTATTCACTGCTCCGTTTTATTTTTCGCTTTAAATCACAATAACTCATTTCTCACGTTCTTGACAAAGAAATTAACGGACGCAGATTGGACTCTCTTACTAATATACTAACTATATTGCATATAGATATTAGATATACTAGACTCGTGCCACGACCATTATGGTCATATCCATATTAGGTTTTTTACTCTCCAGCAACCCACTTAATAATTTCAAGGTGAAATGTATTTCGCATTATGGGACGCATAACATTAACTATGGACAATCTGCAACATAACAGTTTCCCATTGCAACACTGCACAAATTACTGGAGAGTAGAAACTCAATGTTCAAAGTACATGACCTCCATAAGATATGGTAGACATATAATTGCAAATTGCCATTGCAATCCCAATGACACGGCAGATTGGATTCATGTGCCGGCCGTCCTGTAGCAACTTGGCAAAATTGTGTCAGTGGAATAGACAGGTTATTTTGTCCGTGTAATACGAATTCATTAATTATGGTTTACGTTGCAAGCCATAGCAAAAAAAATTGTCTGTCTGCACACAGTTGTTATCACTGTGGGCGCGTGTGGTCACATTCATGATTCAAGCAGTTAATGAAAATCAGAGTTAGTTTCAGTTGACAATCAAGAGGAAGATAAGCAAATAAATTTAGTCTGCAAAATCGACAGTTTAAAAATTATTTATTGATGAGAGGTAATATCTGTATTTAAGATGGCTACTAAAATACGTGGAATACATCTGGGGACGCTTTCCCTCTTTGTCTTCTTCTTATCATGTCAACTTCCTCCAACTACAGAAGCTGCCAACATCGTTTTCTTCTTCGGGGTGTCCACATACAGCCACCGAATCCCCGCTTGGCCTCTGGTAGAAGCGCTCGCAGAGAAAGGTCACAATGTCACGTTCGTCAGTTCGTACCCAGCCAAGAATCCCAACCCCAAAGTTCGCGACTATGTCCCCAAGGCCCTCACCGAGTGGCTTGAAGGGATGGAGAAACTGGACAATGTCTTTGTGGAGCGGAAGCGGGGGAATATCCGAGCTGGGTGGAAGAGTCTCCCCATGTTCGGGACCATGGCTTGCGAGGCAATCTACAAGGATGAGGAATACATCAGCTGGATCAAGACTACCAAAGTGGATCTCGTCTTCATTGATGGACTATTCAACGACTGCGCTTACGGAATGGCTCACTACTGGGGAGCTAAAATGATCTCCTTCCAGACAAGTGCGCCATTTAGCTACTTTATGAACCCATTTGGGCTTCCTGATGAAACTTCATCCATTCCCAGTATGGAGCTCTTCTACCCCGCAGATATGACCTTGGTCCAAAGAATCACAAATGGGGTGCTGCCTATATTCTGGACTTATATTCGGAAGTGGATGTACTTCCCCAAGCTGGAACAGATTACAAAGGAGAAATTGGGGATGAGTGAGATGGCCAGTTTTGAGGAGATTGAGAGGAGGATTTGCTTGTCCTTTGTTAATACGTATTATGGAGAGGGGTTTGCAATGTCACTCCCACCCAATATAATTCCTGTGGGCGGAATCGCCATCACAGAGAAGAGAACGCCTCTTCCCAAGGTCAGAGCAGAATCCTAAATCAACTGCTACAAATCACCCACACTATGCAATTTTAAAATTATTTTTAATTTGTCGGAACAGGAATTGAACGAATTTCTGAAAAAGTCTGATGGATTCATCTACATGAGCTTTGGGACCTTCGCTGACTTTTTCCAATTTGACAAATCAGTCCAACGGGTATTTATTGACACGATGAACAACTTTCCTCGAATTCAGTTCGTGTGGAAAATTGGGAATAACTCCCTAGCCAAGGATTTGACCAAGGGCAATGTCTACATGAGCAAATGGATGCCTCAGCAAGATATTCTGGGTATGTACAATTAAAACTTAAATAGAGATGAGTAAAAAAAAACGTGTCCATTTTGGGGTCCTCTGAGAAAATATTGTTTTATTCCTTTTAAATTTTGAAAGCTCATCCAAAAGCCAAGGCTTTCATCACTCACTCTGGTTTGATGAGCATCCAGGAGGCCATTTATAATTCAGTTCCGCTTATCAGCTTCCCCATCTTCGCTGAACAGGATTACAATGCGGAGAGGATCCACCGGAAGGAGAACGGTATAAGGCTGGAAATTACCACGGTCACCAAAGAGGAGTTGCAGGAAGCCATCAGTAAAGTGTTGCTTGAGCCAAAGTAAGAATTATATGAGTAATAGGCTGCATGAAGGATTTCTCCTGACATTGAAGACAAATTCGTTTAACTATGATTGGCATTGTCATTTTGTGATGATAAACAGATATCGGAATAATATGAAGACGATCTCAAAGCTGTTCAAAGAGCGACCTCAGAAACCTCTGGAGACTGCCCTGTGGTGGACCGAGTTTGTGCTCCGTCACAGCCAGGAAGAGTTGACCGCACTCCGACCTTTAAGTGTGGGTCAGCCCTGGTGGAAACGGAGACAGTTGGATGTCTGGGCGACTATAATGGGGACAATAATAGCTCTATCGGGGTTGTTACTTTATGTGATTTTAAAGTTAGTTAATTTTGCATTTGGTAATAAAAAGGACTCATCTTCCGGGTCAAATATAAATTCACAGAAGAAGGCACAGTAAAGTAAAACGTAAGTTTACATTTAAATGATATTACTAATCCTGCAATGTAAACGGTGATAATGTTTATGTATTACTAAAAATAAAGCTCGATTACAGCACCCTATTGAGAAACAGCTTAGCATGAATACACTCATATTTGTATAAAATATTATTATCATTATCCATCAACTTTAAACTCATCCATCCAGCAAGATCAATGAAATATAATTTACGCCAACGCTGTGACATGCACTATATGATTTCTCTCTCAGAGCAAAGTTTGTCTGATGGATGACCTTCATCCATTCCATGATGCAATTGGTAGTCAGTGCAGATTAATTCCTTTTTGTATGCCAGCATCAATTCTCCCAGAACGTGTTCAATAGCATGGTCATGTCATGACAATGCGTCATGGGTTATAATCAGTCTTTTGATAAATTTCACATCCCATTCAAATGTTAGATTTGATTGAATAAGGCAGTCGTGTTTACCTGGGCTGGAGTAGGAACATAAATGAAAAATTAATTAAAGTTTGTGCAAAGAGTGTCACAATTACATTCTAAAGCAGATTGTATAATATGGGAACAAAATCAAATATGATGGGTTTCCCAAGAATAATCTCCTTCTTGCTCATATCATGTCAACTTCTTCAACTTGGCGACGGTGCTAACATCGTCTTCTTCTTCGCCGTTGGGACATACAGTCACCGGATCCCAGCTTGGCCCCTCGTAGAGACCCTGGCAGACAATAGCCACAACATCACGTTTATTGCGTCATACCCCGCAAAGAATCCCAATCCCAAAATATTCGACTATGTTTCAAAAGGGTTGCAAAAGTTGAAGGAAAGAACGACTCAAATAGAAAATGAATTTGAGGACCGGAAACAAGGCAATGTTATCAATGATTGGTTATCCCTCCCTCCATACGGGACCAAGGTTTGTAAAGCAATTTACCAGGACGAGGAATTTGTGCACTGGGTCAAGTAAACCAATGTAGATCTGGTCGTGATCGATGGACTATTTAACGACTGTGCTTATGGGATGGCGCACTATTGGGGTGCCAAAATAATTTCCTTCCAGACATCGGCCCCCTTCACCCATCTTGCGGAAGGCTTGGGGCTTCCCGATGAAACTTCGTGGATTCCAACCATGGAGTTGTACTACCCAGTGGAGATGACCTTCACTCAGCGTATTAGAAATGCGTTGCTTCCATTGGCTTGGCATTTCTATCGGAAGTGGATGTACTTCCCCAAACTGGAAGAGTTGACGAGGACCAACTTGGGGATTAAGGACATGCCAAGTTTTGAAGAGATTCAGAGGAACACGTCATTGTCATTTGTGAATACCCATTATGGAGAGGAGTTCCCGAGGTCATTGCCACCCAATATGATTCCCATCGGTGGGATCTCAATCACGAACAAGAGAAATCCCCTTCCCAAGGTAACTTTCTATTTAAGTTGATTGGTATCAAATCAAATCAAATGGTAATATGCTTATGCAATGTTCAAATTTTTAACAGGAACTGGATGCTTTCCTGGAGAAAGCAATGAATGGCTTCATTTACATGAGCTTTGGTTCACATGGGGATTTTTTTCAAATGGACCACTCCATCCAGCAAGTGTTCATCAGGACAATGAATAAGCTTGCCGATATCCAGTTCGTGTGGAAAATTGGGAATGACTCATTCGCAAGCCAAGTGCCAAACGGCAATGTCTACATGGCCAAGTGGATGCCTCAACAAGATATTCTTGGTTAGATTTAGATTCAATCGTCATTTTACAGAAAGTCTTTTAGGGGGATTATGAGATGCGTTCATATTTTTCATTCGGTTAACATTTAAGCTCATCCAAAAATCAAGGCCTTCATCACCCACTCGGGATTGATGAGCATTCAAGAGGCCATTGATAATTCCGTCCCGCTTACCAGTTTCCCAGTCAGTGCTGAACAGGATTATAATGCGGAGAGGATTCACCGGAAGGAGAACGGAATCCGACTTGAGATTAACACGGTCACTCAGGCAGAGTTGGAGGAAGCCATAAATAAAGTTCTGCATGAGCCAAAGTATTTACTCTTCTGTATTCAAATTATTCGGATTTTTATTATCTGGTGGAGGAAGTGATTCTCATTAAGATATGACTCATGTTCATTGTCGTGCATAGGTATCGAGAGAACATGAAGATCACCTCCAAATTGTTCAAGGAACGGCCTCAGAAACCACTGGAGACGGCATTATGGTGGACCGAGTTTGTCCTGAGACACAGTCAGGAAGAGCTTTCCGCCCTCCGACCTTTGAGCGTGGGTCAACCCTGGTGGAAACGAAAGCAACTGGATGTCTGGGCAGCAGTTACTACTTTCGTTTTTACCGGTTTCCTTCTATTAATTTATGTCATGTTTAAAATGCTTAAGTTTGCATGTGCTAACGAGGAATAAATTTCAAGTGATAATTCCCGATTTTCCTGATTTTTGGTGAGAATACTCCTCTGGTCATTAGAAGACACCAGGATTAAT
>JAQIXQ010000610.1:0-24489 GCA_034700485.1 Pseudosinella alba
ACCTTCCCCTCCCTGTGGGGGACTTTCCACGCTGACTCGAGCGAGACCGACCTCTCTTGGACCCTTCTGATTCCCCGACCAGATCGTCCAGTTGGAGCGATAATAAACTTGGGATATTGTTCCGAGCGTCCCTTTCCCTACCTGGTCTTGGGGGAGCCCTGTCTTCCTCACGACGATTGACGATGACCTTGATCTCACTTTGAGCTTGGCAACCACCTCGTCCCTCCTTAGCCCAGTTGTCGTTCCCACCTTCCTTCAGACTATTTTTTTGCTCATTGTGGAATGGGCCGGGTGCCATGGCTCTAACGGAATTAAATATCAATCGATTATTTAAAGAAAATTAGCGACTGGCTCAGCTCATTCAATTATTTAATGAAAACTCAATTCCCATTTTTCTCCCAACTTACCCTTATGAAATCGTGACAAGATGTCCCGGCACTGGCAAAGATTTCTTGGCAGGAATAATTCCTGAAAAAAAATAAGAAGAATCCAAAAATTGGAAATTAATTAAAATATTTTCCTCGAGTAGATACGTGGACACTGATATATGCAAAAAAAAAGTGCTTTAATCCGCTCCACCGTTCACGTAGATTTATCCACATCCACCAACTCAGACTTAAGTCATATATTATACCAGTCAGCTTATGGTAATTAAATTGATTTTGATTGCCAAATATTTTTTAATAAAAATTGTGAAATCGATTGACAAATTACAACTATATTGAGTTAAGTACAAATAGTACAATAGGACAATAGCATTTATGTCGTAAGCAAACATGCTTTGCTTTCACTTCCCTCCGTCCTCTGTCGCAACACTTCTTGGTGGGCAAGCGTTCATAAAGAAACAAGTATAATTAAAATGATACTTTCGCAAGTAACTTATTTATGCCATTTGAATTTCACAATATCAGAAAATCAGAATTAACAAAACAATCTTTCATTTCCCGCCATGGTTTAAGAGTAAAATATTTTTTGGATATTATTTTGTCTAGTTCTTTCAAATATATAGTTCTTTCTATTTATAAGTAGGTTAAATATTTACCTCCAGACAACAAAATCTGAATGAAGCATGATGACGATGACATTGGCTATTTCAGGTCTTGACAAAACGAATTTCCATAAATCATCATGTTTTTTAGTCGAGTAAGAGTACCATGAAATGAACCTGGATACAAACCATCAAGAATTAGTAAGAGCAGTTGCCGTTACCCGGCTACCGGCGGTATCTAGGTCATAGACTATCACTCGAGGGTTCTGTTCCAGATTTCTTTTTGCATATATGAGCGGGATGAATGTATCTGGAAATACACGACACTGATTGTGATAAATTAACTACCCATTTCAGTTTTACTTTAGTTAGTAGGTATATTATTGTTCACATTAATCCCGTTAAAATCTTATTTCTTCGTCATATATAATTTAATTTTAAAGTAGTAAAAGAAGAAAACAAAAATAGTTAGTTAGCTGGCCAATTAGCTGTTGCTTGTATAGCATTTATCCTTTTAGATATTCCACCTTCATTGTTCTTTCGGAAATAGAAATGAGCCCATGTCGAAAACAGGCATGGTGTCATGCCGGGTCATATCACAACTAGTACTAAAATATTGTATTTTCTCAAGCCTCTTCCAGTACCAGTATTGTACAATAACTTATATCATTTTGGACCGGGACCTCTTATTTTATGAGCATACATATTACTTCATAATCAAATCATGAGGAGCAAGAAAGTTGACTTGACTTGAGGTTGTCGATGATGAGACGAGATGAGGAGAAGCCCATGTCGGGTAAATGAAATGAAGAAGTTGTAACAAAGAATGCAAGTTGCCGGTTGGACGAAAATGATGATGGATAACAGTTTGACTCTATTACACACTGTTATACATACGATACGATATGACATGATTAGTGCCGGGACTAACATGGTTCCAGTTCAGAGATTCTTTTTTTACACAATCCTACTGTATTATGACATGGCAATTTGACTACTATGACAGATCATGATGGATATTTATTTATGCAAAATATAGGAAAGAAATAACGGAGTTCCAATGACGGATATATATGTAGATACGTGACACATTGTGGAATAATGTTAAATAAAGTTCAATTCGGGACAGAAAAGGACACCAAAGTATGCACTTGCATTTTACATAGTATGAGGAGGTTCCAGAATGAGATTTAGCATGATGAATAATCATCAAGTAGAGATTTCCAGTAGATGAGCATGTTGAGTGAGGCATTTAGTGAGACAGTATTCATCTTCATTCTCACAAGGAAGGTCCCCCAATCGATACGCCCCAAATGCGATTAAATTGGTGGATTTATACTAATTCGACCATGCTGAAAACGATGGTAATATTCATTCTCCCGCATGGGCTCATCTGATACCGCAAATAACCACTAATTTATGCAGTTTTGACCGAGATACGCATATGGAGCCGAACAAACCCGACTTTTTCACAATATATGTATTGTAGAATACTAAAAAAATGTTTTTATGGACAAAGTGCGTCAAATTAGACATTTTGGTATGATTATTTGAGATTATCCCCATTTTTGCAGTTCCATAGCGGTAAAACAGCAGCCCACGCGGGAAAATGAATATTACCATCGTTTTCAGCATGGTCGAATTAGTATAAATCCACTAATTTAATCGCATTTGGGGCGTATCGATTGGGGGACCTTCCTTGTCAGTCTTATCTCCTAGCCTAACTAATTTTACTATTTGCTTACGTATGTGCCTCAGTAGTAAAATAGCTAATCCTCACTGTAAAACTTCCAAAACGTTTTTTCGGTTCAAGGTACTCTCAAGAAAGTTGGGATGGAATGAAAGCAGTTGAGGGAATATTTTGCTGATGTTTGGAAGTAGTTATGCAATATACTTACTTACTTACTGCCCTTGTCGTCGTCCTTGTTCTGGACTTGAGTCTGGACGTGTGGACGTGACGATTTTCTAAAAGATGAACATAAAGAACGATGGAATGAGCGGAATGACTAATCCTGTCTAATTTTGATATGGTCAGTGTGAGGATAACGATGAGATGAGGATTAAATAATGATTACGTGTCACTTACCAAATATTATCAAAGAAGTAAATTATTTCCCACTGTCGTATTTTTATAATTACGGGAAAGTATTTTTTGGAGAGTCAAGTGAGCGAGCATGCCAATGGTTGAGCATGAAGTGCCACAAGGACTGAAATTAAAGATGGCGCATGTAATTAAGTTTTTTTTTGCTCAATATCTTTAACAAAGCCAGTATTACATATACTAATAATATAAATACTTAAGCAAAAATGCATTGACTGTATCGGAATCTGAAAGGTTGTCAGAATGAATTGGGAAAAATTCGTCATAGGCATATCATAGTCAGGAGTGAAAGAAAGTCGTGATATTGGACACCTTGCACCTGAAGACAACTGTAGCAATTCATATGTGCAGGTGCATTTCAAATTTAATATACATGATTTTTTCGATAAATAATACAAACATGGGTAGTAGTATCTACATGTCGCATCAAAATCTGAAGCAAACTTCTGCAAATTACTTGAATGACAGTATGTAATGCCAATTAAAAGGAATACCTTACATCCTAATTCATTAATAATATCACACCACGATTCGAGACTCGTTCAATATATCATTTTCTCCCTCATTCCTCCTTGTCTTATCTTGAAAAAGAAGCATGGGCGGTGACGGTGAACGCCGACTGCTTACATGCATACATTTTTATGATGAGGCATTAAAAAATGAACCCATTGTTACTACATTACTGCCACGTGGTCGTGGTAGCTATTAGCTATATAGATGATTGATAAGTAGATACTGGAGGATTTTGCAGTAACATGGAAATTGCAATAGTGGTAGTGACGATGAGCAGAAAAATTATGCCTAAATGAGTGGGAAATAAGCATGGAGTGAAAATGCAGTCATTTCATGTTTTTTTATTATTTTAAGCCATTTTAATGGTTTATACTTTGTGCTAGTTTGATTGATATTCATATATAAGTGTACTTACTGCTTAGTGTTTAATATCGCGATCATTCACCAAGTAACAAAGAGTAGGATATGGTTTCAATTGCACTCCCTGACTCCTTGCATTCTTACGATAAGTAGAGAAATTATGTAAAGTCTTGAGCTGCAATTGTCAATTTGCGCAACACAAATAGAAAGTCCAACCAAACAGACTTTCGACTTGATGTCCCTGTGCAACATGCAGAGACATATCATGCAAAATTGGAGCAAAGTATGTCTGGAGCGCAAAAGATATCAGATATTTTAATGTGCAATTTTATTCCAATGCTGCTTGCTAGTATGGCTGTGTAAGATTCCAAAAAAAATACGAGTAGTTTACAGCTTTTTATCATTTTGGAGTCAAATGTCATAAAATTACCATCCATCTAACTGCAGGGAAATTAAGTGAGCTACATGTGGATCAAATATCTACATTACTTTGTTGTTGGGCATATGTACAATTGTGATTTGATTAGGCATAATCGCATAATAGACATAATACATGTATGCAAAGGAACAATGTTCAAAATCTGGCATGTACAAGTAAAAGCATGAAGTATGAGGCTGGCACAAAAATAATGCAAATGCTCCACCTTGGAATTTGAAGGAATATGAATACGACCATATTCTCCCTCAATGAAATATGTTTGTCATGCTGCATCTCTGTCGTTAACCGTTGGCTATTGCCATTTACCATATTATGTCATGTATTATATTCGTATCGCTAAATGGAAACAAAAATATTCCCTGAGCTACTTTTATACGGAGGATTCCTTCCAAGTACTTACTTACATACTTCATAATCGGCGGCTTGGCTTCAAGTTGAAGCCTTCAACTTTACTTTAATCTTTATTTTAATTTGGGAGAAAGAAACCATAAGCCATGTCATATTACAACAACTGGATTGCTCCTACGCGAGAAAATAATGCACAGTGAATTAGGCAATGTGAAATGGGAGGTGTTTCCATTTCCATTTGTTTTAATATGCACTTTACTAACGTGATAAAACATTTCGTAAAGTATGTACCTCACTCACACAAAGTCACATAAACGGGCGTGCATTCACAATATCACAATTATCTTAAAGTACTACTAGTACATACTTAAACCAAGCTGCTCCTCAGTCATGTCCCTTCTGTCAAAATAAAATTCTACAATATAAAGTGATATTAAGTCATATCACCGTCTTAAGCTTAACCGTGTCATGTCATGAGATTATGTCAAGCATTTTAGGACCTGTAAATGTATTCATATAACAATATTATAAATATGGCGCTAAACGTTTCTTCGTTCATCATCTTGGCGTTCCTTCCTTCTTTGTTTCGACTTGGAGGGATGCTATTTGAGTTCCTTTCTTCTTCTTTAAGATGCTTTTGTTTACTCTCTTGCTCCATTCGAGGATGCGAATGTGAGGTGCTTCTTATCATTGCTAAATTATTGATCCAAGCATAACAACATGACATCAAACATGATATAATATGTAGCCGATTCCGCAATCGAACAGGAAGTCATGGATGGAACCGAACAAATTTTGACAGAATTTAATTTGGCATAATATTTTTTTGTTGCTTTCATATCCTCATTTCATAAGACATCTACTGTCACATTTACAATATCTATATTATTACTAACAATTTTGAACAATAGTTTCATATAACACTCGAGCATACGTATGTACGTGACATATTCCCGTCTTGATTTACAACCACCGTCATCAGCCCAAGATGTGATTTATGATACGGTTCAAGAATGTCTGTGGGAACTTCATATTAGCATTATGATGATCATGATCAGCATTACCCTCATAATCCCCCCATTTCCAACTGGCAAGAATGTCCCTCGTGACCCGATAACAGAGGAGAGCAGTCCATTTCCTGGCCATTCATTCATTCCACTCTGTTCCCTGGGACAGATTGTTCCATTTACCTCCTCTAGTGGAGGTGGAGGTAGAGAAGGTCGAAATATCCAGCGGCGCGACATATGCATGGAATGTACACACCATTCCCCTCACATCATTACATTATTATAATCATTTTCCTCCTTTTTCTTATACACTCGCATCGTGACCAAGCGACAACGACTCCATTTCCATATTACCTATGTTGGAAGCAAATACTTACATGTATGACATATGACATATTTTTTTATTCCCCTTCTGCCTTTATCCTTTCCCCTTCTTGCCCTTTTGGAGCCTTCTGCAGTTACTTTACTCTGACTTACCTCATTTCATAAGCATGTCAGCAACTGATTATCTATGTATATGATGATGAGATGAGGCTACGTGTCTTAATTCTAAATAACCTCTCTCTTTCTTTCTATTTCCAGGCAATGCATTATCTGCACGGCAGTGAAATCCGCTCCCATGGGAATCTCAAATCCAGCAACTGTGTTGTTGACTCCCGCTTTGTCCTCAAAGTCGCTGACTTTGGACTTCACTCCCTCCGTGGACTCCCGGAGGATGCGGAGGACCATAATTCCTATGCTTACTGGAGAAGTGAGTGCCTTTTTGTTCGGGAATAGAACACTGAGGGGAGCATTTCCCTTACTATGAATGAATGAATGAATTATTTTAGTGATGAAGCTAAGACATCTTATCTTATCTTTATGTAAAGAGCGTATGACAAATGTCATATGATGATTAGGATTACGAAGATGATATATCTATCATGCCATTATGAATATGATTATATCACACAATTCATAATCCACTCCAAAGCCATACTTAAACTTTGAAAATCTGCGGCATGAGTAATGTAACCAATCCACATTAAACCAACTTTCCAATTCCAACTTCAATATGCTTCGAGCAAATAATTCTGCGGTGAAAGCTGGAATAAGGAAAAAATTGGGATTTCCTGCTACGTTTAAAAAGCACTTTCAATTACGCTCCCGCGTAAGTAATTTCTCTAGAAGACTTGAAATCATCGGTAGGCTGTTGCGTGGGAGTTGGAGGAGAAAGGACAGTAATAAATTCCAGTCTAAATTTAGGGACTTGCTTAACTGACATGGCAAGATAAGAGCTTTTTCTGGAGAACAAGTCAAATTTCAGAATTTTGCAATGTCAAGCTAACTTTTTGCCGTAGATATGTATAATCCGGGACAAGCCATAGATGCAGTATACCTTACCACGGAAAATATGCAATGATGATAACGATGATGATCTACGAATATGAATGAAATTATCTCGTTTTTACTTTCACTCTCTAAAAGTCGCTTTCACTTCCAATCTACTTTAAACCTAGTCCTAAAAATAGATACCCATTGCATGGGGGCGGAAGCGGATGCAGTTTTTTAAAAGTAAATTGTAGTAGCGAGAAAATCATAAAAAGGAAAGTAAAGTAAGTTGCTCTTTATCTTAGTAGTGGTGGGTGGCTGGCTGGCTGACTGGTGTGGCCAAAGTCCCTTTTCCATAAATTGTAGGTTAAGGACTTAAAACTTTCTCCAGCCACTATTCATAACAAGTAAGTGCGTACGTGGAGGGAATCTAAAAAATAGATATGCCATTTGCTATTTATGGAAAATAATATGCTACAGTGGAATGGCTTTAGTCAGTGAGGAATATAGTCAATGATACCTTTCCATCCTCCTCCACTTTGAATCTGAATGGATTCACTTGTGGAGGAAGTGTGGAGTGGAGTGGATTGCTGCGGATAATAAGACTTTTTCCTATGATTTTGAAATATAAACTTATCCATATCTTTTCACTATTCCAGGGAAATTATGGACCTCTCCGGAACTCCTCCGCATGGAGAACCCACCTCCAGAAGGATCCCAAAAGGGGGATGTTTACTCCTTCTCCATTATTGTTCACGAGATTGCTGCACGACAAGGCTCCTTCTACACCGTGGAGGAATACACGCCGGAAGGTAATCCTTTGTGACAATTGACACCATTTCCCTTTCATTCAGATTATGGGACCGGGATCCTTTTTTTTCTTTATCGGGAAGCGTCGGCAAGTTTTAGCCATGTGTAAACCAGGTTGGGTATATTCATACATATTCATAAGCCATATCTCCGGTAGCTTTTGTTAGTCCGACAAAAAGCTCTGTTCAGAGCAAGAGCACATTAAATATATGTATATTGAAATGGAATACAATCTTACGGAAGTCTAGAGAAGAAGAGCACATTTTCATTTTTATTTTCAGAGCTTGTTTTATTTTACTCACAATCCGTGTCCTTTCCTTCCGGTGTTATTGTTGGCAATAAATTAATTTAATGCATGGATCCTCGGCATTTTCATTTTAAACATGTAAACTCTGTAAATTCGCCAACTTCATAAAAGAGCAATAATCACATGAATAAAAGCGTTCACGCAGAAGTAAAACTTACACGTAAAATAGAAAAGCAAACAGCAACACAAATATATTATGTCATTTTAATGGGGACTCCCCGCTTGGTTCAACTTTTATTTTAAGGATAAATAAAACGAATTAATTGCCAATAAAGAACTAAACTAAAAAAAACATGCCATAAATATACTAACATTAATTATCTACTGTAATGGTGTATAAAATGATATTAGCATACTAGACTTAGGTGGGCATATGCTCTTTGAAGATATGTATTTTTATTTCAGGATTTACTTTTACTAGCAACTTTTGATATATTTTCGACCAGTATTGTACAGGGTATGGGCTATATATGTCCAGATATGCATGTACGTATTAGTAGGTTACTGTTTGTTGGAACGTCCATAACTATTTTCTAGGTTATTTCGTATACAATTGTAATAGCAGATCGGCTGTCGCCTCCTGTGTTCAAGTGTTGATTAAAATTGAATAATTTTATTTATTAAATTACACCCACAGACAAAATAAACATTCCGTTTCCGTATCCGAACATGTACAATCGCACTGATTACGGGGCAACGTGCGAAGAAGCAAACTTTTAGAGCTGTGAATAGAAATTTGGTCTAGGAAATTAGAAGTAAGCTTGTTGCTTGCCATGGCCCTCTCCTCTCCCTCGATATATTTGTATGTTCAAAACCAAGTTCTGTCAGGAACGAACTTTGTATGTACGCTTCAATTTCCTTTGATTTTAGGCCATGAAAAAAGCCACATAAAATATGAAATGTCGAGGTTAGGAGACGTTATATAATCTTTAGGAGGTACAAGCATTTCCTAAAACTCTAGATGCAACTGTCCCATATCATATCGTAAACGAAATGAAGTAAACTATAAGTATACTTACATCAGTAATACTTCCTATTCCTGGACTTCTCTTTCATATGTCCACTTTGTATTTTATTTTCAGAAATTGTTGCCCAACTCCGGGAAGGCCAGCAAACTCGTCCCTGTTTGGATATTGATGAGTGTGACGATGAGCTGGTTGATCTTATGAAAAAATGCTGGATGGAGGATCCCGTGGACAGACCTGATTTTGGGCAGATCAAAGCACAGATTCGTCGGTTGAACAAGTGAGTCTACAAATATACAACTTGAGCTAAAAAAAATTAGGCAATTCCATCATGAATGAATTATGTATTTGAATTACGGATCCTTTCCTCTAGATTTTACTAATCATTAAAATTATAAATACGTTCTGTTACCTGCAATGGGACAGGTGGATGTAATGCTCAATGTAAATGTAAATGTGGCAGTTCCCGTTATCATAACCATAAAACAGCCCCGTCAAATTTACCCCTTATTCCCATGGAAAGTGATTATATGCTGAACATATTTGTGCATATGGACATGATTATGGTTGCCAGACGTAGACAATTGCCATGAAGAAACCCTAATTTTACGCTCGTTTGCACCTAGTGAGAATTCATGAAGGGCAGACGGTACAGAAACAAAGATAAAAATTAATATTTTCTCAAGACTTTCTCCGAAATATTTCTTAATGAAAAACCATCGGAAAATTAATTCTTTGCCAGATCCTTTTCTCACTTTTATTAAATTTTCAAGGTTTACTCCGAACACGTGTCTATGAGGAGTTGATGTACCAATTTTTGGGATGATCATGATCACGATTTAACGATTAGATTAGAATAATATTTAACGCAAAATACATATAATTTTTTGGTTCGCCCCCAATTTTATCATGAGCATGTTCCTCATCAGCATATCAAAACAATGAAATAACGGGAAACAAAGAAAGAAGTTGAGAAAGATGCCAAAAAGCATATTCGATTCTAGCACATAAGAACGTGGTCATATCATATCCCCAAAATATGTGGCTTGATAACGGAACGAATCTTTGCAAAACTGGTTACCGTTGAACTTTAAGCAACTTCCTATTCCCATTCCTGACTGGATTTTTTTTGCGGGGACCTGACATATGGACCCGTAGCCAAGGAGTACAATTTGGGTTGACGGTGCTAAAAATAGGGAGTACATACGTATGGGAGGGAGCACAAAATGAGAGGAGAAAGCAAGTATGACTAGACTATTCATGATGATGATCAGCAACATGATCATGTCATGATCCCTCCTTGTGCCCACCCAACCATGGAAAATTTTCTCCTCTGAAGTTTTTCTTTCGTGGGTTAAGGATGTGAAGTGAAAGTCAAAGTCAGGGCGAGTTTTTTCCCTCTGTGCATTACATCATGCCTCCACTCCATCCTCACTTGTAATTTATATACATGAGCTGATACTTACTCTCGGTAAAAGATGAAGGTTACGAAGGGGATGAGGTTGGGGTAGTGGAAGGAAGAAAAATATTAAAGGAATGGTTCGTTATTCTTGGTTCAAAATTCCAAGAGCTTATTCACACACATAGGTACATATTTATTCCACATCGAATGTTCCACAAACACACCTGGAACATGACATGCGAGCATTTCTGAAACCGGGTTCCCCATCTGAAAAATATATGAGCCACTCAGCAAGGTTAAGTTGATCTGGTGATGGGGCTGGCTGGGAGGTGATCATGGTAATAATATTGCTCTATATTCTCTGGGGTACCTCTTCTCACCTTTTTAAGTCAAAAGGAAACGGCACTTGTTCCAACCAATCCAAATATCAAGTTCCATTCCGGAATCTCTTGTATAACTTAAGTAGTTTACTTTGGGCATGGGTGATCATCATCACACATTTGGAGTGAAAATGAATGCGTTTTCCTGGTGTTACTTTTAGCACTTTTGGAATTGGAATGATATAATATGATGATGATGGTGATGATGGCGATGATGAGCCGGGAGGAAATGGTCAGGAATGGGAATACTTAAGAGGATGTCCAAATACACTCTCATTTATTGTTTGCTTTCTCCATCCCTCTCATTCATCTCATTATTGCAGATCCTGGGGAGACTGTGTCATTATCATAATATGAGCATTGTATGTGCAGTTGAGCTAAACTTAAACTGGGACTCGACTGGAGCCACTTTATCTTATACCTACTTGCAATATGGAAAGTGAAGTGGAGTGTCGATAACCAATTTCTCTTTGTATCCTTTCGGAAGAGAAATTGCACTCATATGCTTTGGCCCTTTCTCTCACTTTCTCTTCTTCGTTTTCGACATCGTCTCCTTTTTGAACGCAAGTGCCTCGAGCGTACTTTCCCTTCTCTTAAGAAAGGCACATGGAGAGAAACAGAGAAAATCCTACAACTTTTGAAAAGGACAAGGAAAGGAGTAGGGCATATATATAATGCGGTTGGGTGTAAGGTGTGAAAGAGTCAACATAATATTTAGATGGATTTGTTTCCATATATTGCCCTTGCAAAATATGTTGCTATTGATATTCGACATTTTTTTTACATACATATTCCCACTTTCCTTTTTTTTTCCTCCCCTAAAAATAGCTTCTTGAGACGTGGCATGAGGAAAGGCACGGAACAGATAACATATTTTGGCATTATGCATCACCGCACCAACAATAGACTTAGCACGTTGATGCTCATTGTTTGGGAAGGGGAGAAAAATATATGCATGGAAAATGGGATGGATTTTTTTGTTGTTAAAAATATTTTTTGCTCCGACCCCTGAATATTTTTGCAAACGGCAATATACAATTTCCATGCATGCATGCTTGCATACATAAACAGCAAGACCCAAACAATTGACAATGGGAAACAGGAGAAAGCTCTACCTTTCCCCAGTTTCATTACCGGAAACAAGGTCATCCTTTGTAGGGGGGAGGGAAAGGGGTATGGGATGGTATGATATGGAGTAAGAAATACCTGGGCAGTTTGAAATTGCTGGAGATTTATGAAGCCATTTATTTCCCGGTAATACATTAACATTACACCTAGTCCTATTTATAATTTGCATTTCCTCTAACAATCTAATTAAGTAGGCTTTTGTTTATGTTGTATGTTATGTACCAAGTACCAAGTACCACGTTGCCATTGTTTCCACCGAAAATCACGAAAAATTTTCTTATTAGAAAGCATGAACAATGCCCATAAATTAATTTAAGTGGACGGAGAAGCCAAAGGAAATAATAGCTTTTGGACTAGAAGGAAACTAACAACTCGAGAAGCTATTTGATGATACAATAGCACCTGGATTTGGAGATGGCGATGAAATGAATGAGCATAAAATTGGCGATGGTGAAAGTGTCATTTTTATTGCCGTCCTTGTTAAAGTAAACAATGGGATGGGATGAGAATAGGAACTGTCCCCCATTTTAGTTCAGTCCACTCCACCATCCATCGAAATGAAATGTGTATACTTACCTGGGAAATAAATGATGCCAAATGCAAATAATTTTAAATGGTGAAAGTCCACTCGTA
This sequence comes from Pseudosinella alba, assembly GCA_034700485.1. Lineage (NCBI taxonomy): Eukaryota > Metazoa > Arthropoda > Collembola > Entomobryomorpha > Entomobryidae > Pseudosinella > Pseudosinella alba. Next base: position 12,693 of record JAQIXQ010000610.1, read on the forward strand.
AGATAATAAAACTAACAACCTATTCTAACATAAATAAATTCTTATGAACAGGTAATATTGGTTCCTACCTCAATCATCCTACCCTACCTGATAATGAAATGCATTGTTATCCCCCTAGTAAAAATTGTAATGCCTCAATAACAATAACAATCATTGCTGAAAAGACTGAAGACATATAGCCGCAGTTAGAATAACGGGCATGAGTTGAAATAGTGAAAGTTTTTATGGGACTCTGGATTGTCCATGGTGAGAAATTGGCCACTATGAAATGCAATGGAATCGGATGGTGTGTCCCGCAGTTGGTGCCAATAGCAATTACATATTATCCCGGTCGTCATTGCGTTGTCCACTGCCTTCCTAACCCAGACATGAGTATAATGCCATGGCCATAGCCAATCCATAATATATTACCTTTTGTTCACCGGACCGGATCACTTTCTCCTGAAAAATGGATGATGTTCCTAGACCTTGTCTTCTGTAGTGGACTTTTTTTGAGCTACTGTAAAATAGCTTAAGCTTTATGTTAGGTTGTTAGGTTAAATAAATGTTGAGAGTTTAGATGGCTCATTTCACATTAACCATATAAATCTCCTTTTTTTCCTTCCAGGGTAAACGAGCGGGGCCCTAGTTTAGTCGACAATTTATTGGCGAGGATGGAGCAGTACGCGAACAACTTGGAAGCCCTGGTCCAGGAGAGGACGGCGGACTACTTGGAGGAGAAGAGGAAATGTGAAGAAGTTCTCTATCAATTATTGCCAAAGTAAGAGCATCGGGAGAAGTCCCAATTTTTATATGTATCCATGTCGAAGTTGGTGGGGGAGGAAGTACTTCAATCCCAGTGGGATACGTATCAAAGAAATCCTGCCAAAAAATCTTTCTATTTAATATTAATATGAACGGATCCCGACGGCTAGTCATAAGAATCGAGTATCAAATAATGCGTCATGTTTTCTTTCCCATTTTTTCCCAGACCTGTAGCAATTTCCTTGATCGCTGGCCAAACAGTGAATGCCGAGACTTATGATAGCGTCACCATTTACTTCTCTGATATCGTTGGGTTTACTGCACTCTCCGCAGCCAGTTCTCCAATGCAGGTGGGTGAAAGTGTTTACAGATGAGGGGAAGGAGAAAGCAGAATTGAGCTAATTTTCATGATTTCAATCCAGGGAAAAAAATTGCGGAGAACAATTTTATATTAAATGTGTCAGCTCAGCTCATTATTTTTTAAAGACATCATCATAATAATAATCATCATGTTTTGTCCCACTTTCAGGTGGTAACTCTGCTTAATGATCTCTACACATGTTTCGACTCAATAATAGAGCATTTTGACGTCTACAAGGTAAAGTGCATTATGTTATATCATCCCAAGTATAATATTTTTTATCCCGGTGGTTCGGTTTGGTTGGGGGTTTGGTTGAGCTCCCTCCAAAAGCAATAAACTAGATAGAGATGGAGGGATTCCGGGGTTAGCGGAGTGGAAGGGAAAGTTGCTTTGCTCCGTTTGTCTAGCTCGTTAGTTTTATGTATGTAGTTTTGTTTGAATATAAAAAAGAGAGAGTTTTGGGGAGCTGATTGCAAGACTTTTTATTTTCTTTGGTGGACCGACGACAGGTGGAAACCATCGGGGATGCGTATATGGTCGTCTCCGGCCTGCCTGTGAGGAATGGGATCAATCATGCAAGAGAAATTGCTCGAATGGCCCTAGCCCTGAGGGATGCCGTCTTCAAATTCAGTATTCGTCATAGGCCGAATGAGCAACTCATGCTGAGGATTGGCATGCACACAGGTACAATAGAATAGAATAGAGAAGGAGGAGTATGCAAAATGGAAACCAACTCATTTCCATTATTCAGTTGAATTGAAATCCCTCTTGGAAAGTGGGGGACTAACTGGATCACAGAGTCTGACCTATTTTTGATCCATAAATTTGTGCACACATTTGGCACGCCATACTGTAATATGCATCATTGTTTTAAATGTTATGACAGGCTTGGTGGCGGCTGGGGTGGTGGGACAAAAGATGCCACGTTACTGCTTGTTCGGGGATACCGTCAATACTGCATCCAGGCTGGAAAGGTGATTTTGAGGGGCTTCTTGATATAAAAAAATGCAAAAATTATTTTTAGACTAACCAAAGAGTTTCGAGTCTTCGAGACTGACGTTGGGTCAAGGCCGGGGCATTTTGATATAAGCGATTTGGGAAAAGAGGAATAAATAGTTCCGGATTTTAGTATTTTTGCAAGATTTACCTGAGTTTTGTTTTAAGATGAGTTTTGCTTTTAAATCAGGAAATTGTTCCGTGAAGTAATGTTTCTACATGAGTTTGATTTGGTTATTTTCATTCTAGTTGAAGAACGACCATAATCAATCATACGAACTATATACAAATTGTGGATAAATGGCTAATCATAACATTATTTCACGTAGCCAACTCAATAAAATGAAACATTTTAAAATGATTTAAAGTAAAAATGAAGGAATCCCAGTATCAGTTAGTCGAAAACGCTCGCTATAGATATATAACATAACGTCTTGTCCTCGACATTGCCTATTTTGCCAAAGAAGCCCCTCTTAATCACCATTTATCTCTTACAGTAATGGGCAACGTAAGTGAATACCGATTTTAATATTACCTATATTAGTGTACTTTGTTTCATGACTTACAAAATGATTGGAAATTTCAATGGCTCATAAATACATTTTTTTTAAATTGCAGCACTGAAAATCCACGTGAGTATGGCGACCAAGAAGGCTCTGGATCACTTCAAAACATTTATTTTGGAGGAGAGAGGAGAAGTAGAAATGAAGGTAAAAAAATAAGAAGTGGCAACAGCTTACGTACTTTCAACGTGCAACGATTACTAGGAAAGTTATCAATTTGATGCTCATCATCGTAAATAAACCAATACTTTAAAATTATATCTTCCAGGGCAAGGGAAAAATGACCACATTCTGGCTGCTGGGCGAGCGACCCTCCCAAGATCTCAACCCCGAGGGTCAGGACAAGTCGGACGCAAACATAAGCAATACCGAGGGCATCTCCACTGCAAACGTCAGTATAGGGATGAACGCCAACGCCAACTCTTCCAGTCCCCCCGCCGGTTCTTCCATATTCGCCGCAGGGCCCATTTCCAGCTCCACCTCCACCAGCACCGCTCTAACCGGACCCGCCTGCACCAGCCCTGACAATAATCGTTCCAAGGACAGACACAGTATATGCTTTGATAAAGACATTCCCAACTCGATCATCATCGATTCCAACAAACACTCCTCCGGGATGGGGAAGTCAGACCATCCGGATACGAACAACATCTCCAAGAGCGTCTCCAACAACTTGATTGAGGCTTAGGGCCCCGACCTGACCACACACAAAACTATAAAACTGTAATGAAGACTGATCGAACAAAACGAAGATGTGTCGAATACTTGACCTTCATCATCTTTATCCAGCAGATTATTCACCACTTGGAACAGATAATGAGGATCACATAGTTTTACTCTCTGGCCTCAACCAATGCGTAACTGAACGTGATAAACAAACAGTCTCTCCTATAATGAATCGATCCCTCCAGCAAAAGCAAATCCAATCCAGCCCCACACAAAAAAAAATGTTCTCCGAGATTGTCTCAGAACGGAATCAGTGACTAGTCTTCTTCCTCCGGGGGTACAACTTATTTTCGGGTATAGTCTTTACAAACAATCAAAACCGTGTCAAGTTTTTTTACAAACTGAAAAGAAAATCTAAAATAGGATGTCCGCAAAAAAAAATATTATTAACTTTGATAGCTCCTATTTTAACTAAATAATTTTTAAAGGGAAGATTATTCAATGTTAACGTAATATAAGTTACTTTAATTAAAACTGCTACTTACTGTGCTATTATGATTTCTTCTATGTAATTATTAAACAAAAAAAATGTGTGCTATTAAGAATCGCTAGCAAAAATAGTACTATTATGACTTAAGTGAATTAGTATATTATGTACATACTTATATTTAAGCATTGTTGGTTATTTATTTGTACAAAATATAATTAGTATTAATTAATTACTTAATGTGTATGTTCCTTAACTTTTAAATCTCACTAGTCACAACTCTCTCTCTCTGTATGATATTGATATGTGTGCTCGAGTCCAGGAAAGGATCCATATTTTTTACTATGATTTTTTTTCTTTCAAGAATCATCCTAACTACTTTTTCAGATATAATTAATTACGGAATTACGGAGATTGTGGTCCTAAACGGCTAACTATTGTCATAAATGTATAGATATTAGACTATTAGGGTGAAGGAGATATATATAACTACGACTACGATGAAATATAAGCAATTATTTTTAACTGTGAGTGATGATGATGGGCATGAATGAATCTGTGATGGATACGTACCACTTGAAATGAAACTTTCTGAATTACTTAAATATACATGTCTAGACTTAATGTTTCCTAACTAAAGTTAAATATAACAAAGTGTATATCGTAGTAGAATAAAACAAAATGTAGCAGGTCGACTATCAAATCCAAACAAACAAGCTAATTAGAATTGGTCGATCTAAATATATCTATATTATATTATATCTTAGAAAATTATGCTTTAAATCGGATGTAAATTGTATGTCAATCAAAGTTGAATGATAATGATGGTGGTAATACGAATAATAAATCGATACTAATTTCTTCTATTTCAAATTGGTTGAGCTGTTTTCATTACATTCACCAAACCTGGGGAATAAATTAAGTAATGCGAATTCATTCCGATGTTGATATCAATTAAAAAGTCAAAAATATGAAAAACTGTTTATTCGCTCGTGACGTGACAACAATTTTTTTTGTTGGCCAAAAGTGTTGTCCAATTTCATAAATGTTCTTTTCATTGCATAGAATTATTTTTTAGGCCAGGAAACAGGAAAAGTTAACACATAATTATACAGAACAGTTGATTGCTAACTACTAAAAAAATGCACGAGAATATATTAATTATTTATGCCTCTCAAAGTAAACTTAATTATACCATTTATGTTCTGTCCACAATTCCACAAGGAGGATTCAAATTTCATTAGAAAAAAAATTGACTTGGACTGAACTCAGAATTAAAAAGTAAACTAACCTTATAGATAATTATAGAATATTTGAATTGATTGAAACCATCTTGATTGTAATAAACCTAAAGTTTTTCCTCTTACTTAAAAAAAACTCAATCCCCGCACCCCAAGGCATTAATTATCCCATATCCTAACATGGACTTGTACTTAAGATGGTAGAAAATATAACATTAAAACTTTAAATCCTTAATGGCCTGTGGTAAATCCGGGAGCTTAATGTCTTTGATCTGCTGCGACAGATTCATGTTCATGTTTTTCACAGCGGACACGGCCCGGGCAGGAGCTGCAGCGATCCCGGCCTATATAAATGGATTGATCATATAAAAATAAATTGTTACTGGAAAATTCATAATAAGAATTCATAATTCATTAACAATTCACCAAAATTATGATTTGGCAAAGCATCCACTTTTAAAGGCAAAAGATAATGTAATAATATTAATTACCTCTTGACGCTCCAGCTTATTCTGTTCATCTATTCGTGTGAAGATTTCAGTCATATTTGTCTCTAACACCATCCCACCCATTACTAATTCGTTAAGGATATAATGGACCTGGGAATATTAAAAAAACTTAATTAGGTACACCTGTATATCATTGCAACATAATCGTCAATTTTCACCTAAAATTTCAAATTAAACCACATTTTCAGCTAACCTTATCAACATGAAAAATTAAGTCCAGTTCACAAACGTTTTCGAAACACTTGTCCAGCGTCTCCACAAACACTTGTATCAAATCTAGGATCCCAAGCTCTGATTCCGAAGAGTCCACACAAAACACGAAGTACAGGGTGGCATAATGACGATAGATTAGTTTGAAGTCAGCCCCTCCAATTAAACTAGAGATTAGACAGAACAAAATTTAAAATTAAATTCTCAAACCATTTATAAATGAGTTAAATTGCAGTGACCATCTACATATTATTATCCTCTAAATCAAAATCCCATGAACCTAATAATCCACAAAACGTGGCATGCATCATTATGCCTTTCAGTAATTAATTTAATTGTGTTCATAATTTCTTACCTGCCCCCTTCCAAGAAATTACACACGTTATCATCCCTCTTGGACACTAAATGGAATGTTTCTTTGATTATCTGCTGCTGCATTTCCTCGGTCTGAAAAATAAAAAAAATACAAATCAAAATTAGACTTACAATTAGCAAAATCAATTACATACTTTTGTTCTTTACTCCCATTTTTTTATCAGTACTAGTTTTAATTTAATCCTAAATTAATTATAAATTACTCAGACTTACAATATAAGTATAAAATTTGCTCAGTCGGGGTTTCCCATGGTTGTTGAATACCAAAATGGCCTTAATCATCTTGACTCCTGGTCTGACCACAACCAAGGTTGGCCCTTAACTACTGATATTGGCAATTAGCAAACCACAATTAAATCACAATCACTCCCTAAAAATCCTCTTCCAAGCACCGTCGTCACCTCCACCCCCAACAATCAAATCAAATCAACAATACCAGACTTTCCCCCAACTACCTCCAACTTCTTTACATTTAACTAATCTCTCTGAACCAAACTTATTTTAACTAATCACCCTAATCCTGATTCTTATCCTTCTCCAAACTCACTTACTTATACACGACTCCACAATTCCAATTACAACTTAATAATATCATCCCACCCAGCTTATTTACCTTCTCTTTAATTGCCTCCTCCAAACTAACTACTAAAACAAATTAGTGATTGCCTTTGACACTGTATCCTTTGTAACGAGCTATTAACTAATTAATTAATATAGAAAAACACATGACTGATACTGTGATCATATGCTATTAATTAATTAATATTAATGTTGATAAGTTAAATCACTTTATCACACTTCACAATACAGTCAAGTCAAACAAAACTCCTCCTCGTCATATTATCATGAGCAGATCATGTTTGCTCGACATTTACTTTTTTAACAGCTGCTGCTCCTCCTGCCATTCAACAATTCTACAATGCCAAGCCAACACATAAGCTATGTGAGTGAGTAAGAGTGAATGCTCTCATTTGCTTTTGGTTTTGCTACCTACTTCCGTATCCCTATTCCCTATTCTACTGCTGGTTTAAGAGTGACGCAAAGAGAGATGCAAAAAAAAAATTGAACTTTTGGATAGAAAATTTTGGGGCAAATTACATCAAATATGCAATTTTCGAAATTGACTGCTAATTTGTAATTATGCAATTGACACTGAATATTGAATAGACCAAAATTTTGAATTTTTTTTTTTTACATAATTGTAATTTTTGTGAGCGTGTTCTTCCGCGTTCCCTCACTGAATGATTCACTAAAATAAATGGGGGGAAATGTGCTAATGCACAAGAATTGCTACAGATTCACAAGGAAATTTTTAATAGCGCAGTTATGGAATTTTTTTTTTAAATATTCAAATATGAGCAAAAATGTGAAAATCATGCAAAATATGCATGAATATGGCTATTTTGTGCAGAATTATGGGACTTATTTTGCCAAATTATTTTCATTTTATATTTTCGCAAAATGTAAAAAAAAAATGCAAAAGATGCAGAAAAACTTTCTCAAAATTGGCGGTTTTGGTCTTTCCTTTGTGATGCCAGCTTAAAAATATAAATAAATATTTAGTAGTGACGCATGTCATCATCATCACGATCTTGTGCTAAAATAAACCATACTATAATTGTAATTTAGTTTTGAGCATTATTAAAGCGTTTATTTTAATTACGGCCTTTTAAATACGTTCATTAGCATTCATCTCATCCCTTCATCACCTTCCTTAGAATTCTTTTTTTTTTGTTAATTCTAATTTTGGTAATTAAAAAAAGAAACATAAACTTTTATTTTGGTTTACTTGCTGAAGCTAATCTACTAATTTTCTATTAACAATTAGCTGCCACTCATTACCCCTTTTTTACAAATGGCAATCAACGATCGCCAAGCAGTCAGTTAGCTTAACTTGACAATTAAAATTAATTGAAAGTTAGCTATAACTGTTCAGTTTGTCAAGGCTGCTATGACATGCCGCATGGCTTGAACATCTGCTCCAAGAGGGACAACAGAATTTGGCAAGGGTCGACCAAGCTACTCCAGGTGACGTCCCGCGTGTTGCTCATCTTTGGGGTGCTTCCGGTTGGGAAGGATGTGGGGATCACTGAGAATGGAGGAGGAGAGGACCTCAGTGTCACGGATGGGGGGTAATGTAAGATTATGAATGTTTGTTTTTGTCATTTGTTAAGAACGAGAGCTTTCTTATTTCCTGTAGTTTGCAATTTATAGCTAATTAGTTCCAATGTCAGATTCCCTGTTATAAAAATTATCAATAATTTTAATTATCCTTTCATAATGAAATATTTCATGGTGAGAGGAGAGTGGTGGACCATCATAAGTAGGTAGGCCGATTTTTTTTTGATTTTTGGTTTTTGGTAAAAAAAAAAATAGAATGAATTCTCTTGTAATTAAGAGTCTCGTTAGCTAACATGTACGTATGATGTGAGGATGGTGTCCTTGGCAATGAAATGTTTTTAATTAGTTATTTTATTAACGTGTTTTTTTTACATGTATGAATTGCCGTGTTTGTTCGAGTTAAATAAAACATTTTATTTAGTAAATAAAGTTAATATATTTGTCTTTAGAATCTTTTTAATTATCAAAATTACGAAAAGGCACCATAAATATTGTTATTTGCTATTGATATTTTTGGGGTACTGCTGGACTTGACACTTTTCACCGGTCACCAGTGCGCATGTCTCACCAGTCCAGAACGCCTCTTGAAATCGAATCGAGTTATGGTTATATGAAAAGACAAATGCAGATACTCCATAAAACCATGCAAAGCTCAAAGGTCACATCGTCTTATTCGAGCCCCCCATTTTGAATGATGCACTCTCGACTAATATAAAATCAGTCGAATGGACAAATTTCCAGTTGGGGCCATTGTTCTTCACATCATGGGCCGCTCAGTCGCGCCCAAAAGTTCGATGTTCAAAGTCGTCGAACAAATTCGAGTGGATCGATCCTTTGATTTTGATGTGTATGTTATCATATCTTCTGGGCTGAAAAGGTAACTCACTTTTGACAAAGTACCTAATTCGAGCCCCTAATTTTGAATAAAATATGTTCCATTCAATTCGAATCAAATCAAATGAAAAGGTTTCCACTTATGTACATTGTTCTAATTGTACATAACATATCATGTTCGATTCATGGGAAAAGATCGACATTTTGTCAACAAGCAAATTCGAGTAAATCGATCCATTTGGATCTGATGATACGACAAGACAAAGGACCCCAGCATTTCCTTTGATTTCTTTTCCATGGCGCATGCCAATTACATTCAGGTTGAAGGGCCCATTACAGGGTATAAAAGGGGGGTGAACTCCATCCAAAACCTCATATTTGTGTTGGTGGTCCGACCCCTCAGACCTCTCTGCTCTTCACTGCTTCCTAAGCTCGTGTTGATCTCAGACTTCTGACATTGAGTGGAAACTCGACCCTCAAAAAGGACCCGGGCATTCATTCTTGTCTCCTGTACCCGACCTCACTTTTTTGGCGTCACTGAATTTTATCAGTAGTCTCCAGAGCGCCAAAAATGTCGTCCAAACAGACATTGGTCAATATGACCAGCCGTTACAATCTGAGGTCAGGATCCCGCAGTGGGGGGATTCCTGCAGTTGCTGCTCACGCAAGGGTAAGTGGTGATGTCACCCATATTTTAAGAATTTAAAATGATATTTAATTTGGCTTTATTGGGTTTATCCTTTTAATTATTTCTGATGTAATTTATTATTTATTTTTATATTTTCAGGTTGCCCCAGTGCCCACCTCTCTTTCTGGAACTGATGTGACGCCCAAGCCCAAAGCTCCCCCGAAGATGCCAGCGACGGGGAAGGCCAGACAGAAGACAACGAAGCGTAAGAGGCAGGTCACTCCGGCTGCTGCCAAAAGGAAGCCGGAAGCTGACCTCGCCGAGAGACCTTCTACTTCTGGTTTGGCAAGGGTGCCACTTCCACCCTCCTGGTTTAATTGGCGTTTCGGAAATTACCAGCCTCGGATTTTTTTTCCGGATGGGAGTCGCCGAGATCCGGGCGACAGCACCCTCAGGCCTTTTGAAGTTGAAGAGGCCCCAGCTCCAGAAGAACAACAAGAAATGGTAAGTTGTGGTGTCGCCCATATTTTAAGAATTGGAAACTTATATTATTTTAACTTAATTGGATATACAACGTGTAACAATAGAAAGTGTGCATGGGAGAAGTTTTGAACTGAAAAGACATTTCTCCCATGCACACTTTCTATTGTTACACGTTGTAGGTAACATATTTATAAACTTTAATTATTTATTTTTATGTTTTTATTTTCAGGTTGAAATAGTGCCAACCCCTCTGCCCAAGAGCAAGGCTCTCCCGAAGAAGAGGATGGTGACCCCAGAGTCGGATGGGGAGGATTCGGATGTGGAGGTACTCAGCATCGACGAGGAGCTTCCGGTTGTGGAGCTGATCACTCTGGACGAGGATGACAGCGACGAGGCCCCAGCTCCAGAAGCCGCTAGTCCAGACGCTGAGCCAGACGATAACCAAGTGACAGATGGGCAACGTGAGACCGGGCAAAGTCGTCAGCCACCCCAAGTCCGGAGCGCGATGGGGCAAATGTCAAGCAGGTCTGTCAATCGGACGCAGATGCCACCGAAGGCTACTCACAAATCGAAAGGGACTAAGGTCCCGGCACCCCAGAAGAGAAAGGCTCCTGCTCTGCTTGAGGGTGAGGATCGTGAGGTAAGTATTCTTCTAAATTTGCTACACATATATCTACTTGACTTGGCTGGCGTCAGCTAGTAACTTTAATCATTTAACTACATATTTTTTTATATTAATTCCAGATGGGTCGCGTACTGGCTTCCCGAACCGTGACCAAACGTCAATTTTTGGTCAAGCGGACCAGATATACTTGGGAGCCGGAAGAAAATGTTGGGCTGGAACTGATCAGGGAATTTGATGGGAGGGACGACATGGGAGAGACCACCGACAGCGTGGATTCAAACGACCTCTCCGTGTCTTCCAAAAGGTAACTGCTTATTGCTCTCCTTTTTAAAATGAAAAATGATCTTGATTCTAATTAATTAATGATGATATGTCATGATGTTAATTTTCTTGTTATTTGTGTTCAATCCCATATAGGTCCAACTGAGGAGTAATCCCATGTGAACAAGGGTGGACGATGGGGGAGGAGGAGTGGACATTGATGACCTGACCTGATCTGACCTTGAGAGCAGACTTACTCTGTTGCCTTTAGCTCAAGTACATTTAACTTTCAACTTTACTCTGGCGTCCAGGCCAGAGTACTTATCCCCTCAAGTCATGTTGATTGTTTGTTGAATGAATTTAATTAGATTTTCATTCCATTAATTAGTCTTATGGTCATGTTGAAATAAAATGGCTAAGGTAATGACTAATTGCATAATTGTATCTTGAATGACATTGGATCAGGTTTGCAATAAAGAAGATAATTGCAAAGGAAATTATCGCGAGTGAGGAAAAAATATGATTGTTTGAATTCTTATTTTCTCATCTTTGTATAACGGTTCATATTAGAATTACAATTTAATTGCATCCAGCATCGCTATTTAAGTAGCTCAATCGAGTCGAGTTCATTCTACCCAATCACCTGCATTAAATAACATAACAATATCATTACTGGCCACATATATGACTCAT